>CM060846.1:250818011-251090511 GCA_030762175.1 Metallyticus violacea | reverse complement strand
ATACTTCTCTATTAGTGTTTCATAAATTCAATATGAGTTAATGGTCTCGGGATAACTCCTCCATAAAGTTTTTCGTGACATAGCGTGCGTGTAAAAATGCGCATTTTTGTTTACATTAATAAATGTAATTTATATACACGAAAAATGAAGTGACATAAATAAAAATAAAATACCTCAGGCTATACACAGCTGTTGTTTTGACTTCTAACACGGAAATGGTAAATTAAAATAACGAAATGCAAATATATTATTTAAATTGTGCGTTTAATTTTACTGGGTATTTCCAGTATGCCAAAATTGATGGAAGGGCTATAAGCTTAGAACGCAACTGTTCTACTATTAAGGCTGGTGCAGAAACCTTTCCAATGCGCGAACCGCCATCACACTGCGCCAGCCCACCTCACCCTGGCACTTTGCATCCTGTAACAGGACCAACGGAATAAAATTATATGAAATTGGTGAGCGGAAATTTTATGAAACGTAAATATCCAACCCAGCATTTGTCTATGTATCCAGGGGAAACAACGAAAAAACTTCAAGTTCTGAATAGCTGGCTCAACGGTAATTGAATCCGGGACCTTTCTGTCACTGTTTGAGCCACCCAGCTCAGTAACGGTCAATGTTACTTCGTATGTATTTATTTACAATCACTTAGCCGATACGAAGAGGAAAATTTCGGACAAAAACCAATCCATACAACGAACTGTTCCAAGTAGGAATCTGCTCATATCTTATGCAACTTTATGCTAACTGACGCCCTATCCTACAAACCTACTCAGAATTTTAACTCAATGCGATATAACTGCTGTAGCTTTGAAATTTCCCGTATCTCGGAATTAAGTCCTTGATCTACTCGCTAAATGTACCATTAAAAATTCGACTTACGGAACTCTTTATTAACATGACTAAAACATAGTAACCAGTTGCACATGCTTATAATTTGTGGTTGAACTTATATATGTGTTTGTATTCAGTTTTACATGTAATAAGAGGTATCCGTATTGATGCATGAAGTAATTATGCATTTACATGTTTGGCATGTATCTTTATTCCCAGAGTTCTTCAAATTTTCTTATTCTGTGAGATTGTAGAAAAACCTTGGCATGATCTGTGTGTGTTTACGGATATAAACACAAGCATATGGGGACATAGGCTTATCGGTGACATATTTGGCAATAACCGCTGCCATGTTGACTTTAGTTCGTTTGTTATTTCCGATAATCATAGGTAAGTTTTATTTGGAGCTATATATTACCGGAGTGTAATAATAATTTTCCCTCTGAGAAGGTCAAACCATATCCTTTAACTCTGCTATCTTTTCTTGTGTGTCGTTAGGTACTTTTGACCAGAAACCTGCAGCACTCATATTCAAGGTTCACTCCCACTCCAGGCTGTACGCATTGAGGAAAGTACATGTGCTAACAGTGTGCTACATGTTTATTGACTTTAAGAAACTCGCAATGTTTATATACACAAATGAGGTAGGAAAGATGTAATATAATTTGGCTTTTATTACCATTTTAATTTAGACGGACCAATGTAGCATCCCCTTGTGTAATTATTGTTGATAACGCTGGCATTCAATTTTCAGGCGTTTTCTACTACATTGCAGTATACAAATGTATTTTATATATTTTAGTGGAGCATGAATCCCCAAACCTTACACAAACCACCACGGGTGGCCGAGGTCGTTAAGGCACGGAATCGTGAGCGGGAGGTCTACGTTCAAATACCGCCAGGGCCGTCTTCACTGACTGAGGTTTTTTTGCAGGTTTTCCTCAGTCCTCATAAATGGCAAATGCCGGGGAGGGACCCTAATACCTAGACTTGGAACGAATCCTTTCTTAAAAAAAAAAAATAAATCCTTTCCCAATGTATCATTTCATCTCATGTAGCATCAGTGTCCATCGCCTGTGGTGCCTCTGTAGCAAAACGGGCGTTAAACACAATTCATTCATTTCCAAACCTTACATCATACCTGTTAAACTGGTGCAAAGTTTATATACGCACAACCCATCGACTCCAAGTGCATATTGTACGGAAGGTCAACTCTCATAATCTCTGGCTTAATTACGTACGGTGGTTATATATTAGCAGCATGTGAAGGAGAAAGTTTTTCATACCTATAGAGCTAAGCTTGGCAGGAGTGGTTGCATGATTAGCACAATGTAGTTTCATAAAATATTCACCTCAGCTTTTCGGACCGGATTATTAAGTCCCGGTTGTTCTTACAAAGCTGGGAGCTGTGAGTCACATATATCGTTTGGTATATTTTTGAATGAGTGCGAAAATCAATCCTAGAACTTCCAGGTTAGCAGGCAAAAACAATGATCACTACATTACAAAAGTAGTAGTGGTAGACATCTTTAATGTTACACAATTCTATATACATATTTCAAACAAATTTTATGCATAGGTCGTCGACCGTACATGATTTAAGTAGGATACACATTAAGAAGAGGAAAAATAATACAAATATAAATTATATATATATTACAAATTAAAAAACGGATTTACAGGCGTAATAGTAGAAACAACTTACATATTATTTACAAGTACCACAGTTATTGCGTTGTAACAAGAAAATAAGTTTATTTTAGCTTTGCGCACTTTGGAAAAAAAAAATATTCACATTCAATCAATGATTGTATTCGGAAACAGGCCCTAGCATTTCCAATTGAGTTCTAACTGTCTTAAACATTTTTCTTAGAAAAAGAGGGTTATGAGCATAATCGAAGTGATGTTGACGATCTCGAACTAACTGGACTGCAGCTCGGGAAGGTTTGATAGAATCAAAATATCCTGACATGCTCGTGAAATTTATTGTCATTCAGTATTTCAAGTACAAATTACTGGACATATGGCTCTATTAGCCAAACAATAAAATAACTCCCCTATTGGAGCCTCTACCTTGAGGAGCTGTCATACATGCCGAGGGTGCATACAGCCGAGCAGTAAGAGTCGGGAGAAGGCGCGAGCGAGTGAGACCAGAGCTAATACTCTACTGCTCCTTAAATATTATCACTGTTGTCTAGAGGGGGTCTAAAGATCCTGGGCTCCAAACTTGCAAATATGGCAGATACACACCCAAAATTTAAATTATATCAATCAATAATAAACATATGTTCCGTTCTTTCCCCAGCACCGCGCGATTAGACTGAATTAAGAGTGATATATCTGTTGCCAGGAGGAAGGGGTAATGTCACGGTGTAAGTCGTCATTGGAAGTGGTATATCAAAAGGGTTTTTTATCTTATCTAATAAAATCGAACTTTCAAATTCAGCTGAGTTATGCGAAAACATAAATATGCAAGCTAATAAAGTGGAATTCTCTCTTAGTAATTCCGTCGGTCCTGGTGGTGTGGTGGTAACCATACTTTTCTTCTAAAACCAAGATCGCGGCCAGGATCGAGGGACTTTTTCGGGCGTAAAAATCCTGAGTATGGCTTCGTTCGGAAGGGAAGTAAAGCTGTGGGTTCCGTGTCGTACATTTACGGCACGAAAAAGAACTTCAAGCCTGAAAGAAGAGGCCTCTGAGCAAAATTTGTCGTCCGTTTCACACCCTGAATAGAATGGAACGCTGATGACCTGAGATGTTAAAGAGCGTCCGTAAATAAACCAAATCAACAAATCTCATAATAAATCCGACAATGTAATAAATTAATGCACTCCTCCGCAGTACATGTAACAAAGGGTATCTCATGTGATCCCAGTGGGCTCATTCGACCAGTATATGTACATATTTCTCATTCCCACCACAAAATAGGCAGATTCTCCTACTAGAAGTATGCGTTATTTTTTTAGCCTTCCAACCGACCATACCATGCTGTAAACACCGGTTCTCGTCCGATCATTTAAATAACGATTAACGTGTTTATTAATAGGACCAGCATTTCCAAAATCAGTGATTGCACCTTTTCTCCATTCAAAATATGAATATTTTAAGCAATTTGTTGGGTAGTATAATTCCGTATATGTATACTTTATAGTTTGGCTTATCCTAAATTTTTTTTGAGTGCTAGAAACCTTTGAATGCAAGTCTAATTTACACTTTCACAGTCAGTTTTCAAATGGAATTTAACTAAACATTTAAAATCATTATGGCATAAAATGTATTAAAAGTCGTTCATAGTTGTGCAGTCCCTAATTGTTTGTATGCTCTGATTTCTCGAATATTTATTTTTCCCTTCCTGTTGGCTCTTGTAGAACTTAAGAAAACAATCTGCGTAGAGAATGAAAATATTTGTCTGCCCATAGCAGACAAATAATCTCGTATTCTAATGAATAAAATGAGGGAAACATACGTTTTTACCTTGCTATATATAATATATATTAGGGTGGCCCTTTTTCAGCTTTCATCCCCTTCCACCTTTCTGTGTTGTTTCAACCAAAAAAACAAACAAAAGAAAAAAGATCAGTGCATATTTTCAGCTGAATCGTACAACTGCTTGGTGACCCTCAAACTCTTTGAGTGTATGCAACGATTATTTCTATACTAAGTTTGGTATACTCTTCCCTATCTCACCCGTTTTCTCTTACAGAAATTTCTGTGCACATCCAGTTAACCTCAACAATTGTTTAAAAGGTATTTTGAATAAAATTTTCCAAAACTGAATTCCAAAAATTCATGAAGTATTATGGGAAATAATATTTTTACTAACGCATGCAACTTCTATAAGAGAATCAGAACTTTATGTAAACGAAAGAACGGACAATTACAATTAAACATTTTTTTTTTTTACCTAAGAGGGGATTTAGTAGCAGTTATAAAGTTTTTACGGTCTGTGGCAACGATCTGTAAAACAAATGGCTGTCAATTTCATTTCTTGTGAGAATGTTTTTGTAATCCTGAATAATTTGGACTACTCTTTCTACATCATCATTCACAACAACCATCTTCTCAAGATTTTCAATTCCACTTTTGTAACAAGGATTAACCTTTCAAGTTGAAAGGGAATTGGGGCTGATAGAAAATCTCGTGAAGAACATTTTTGTACCAGGAGTTACAAAGGAAGAATGTCTGTAAAGGAAGAAAATTCATTTTGGTGCAGAAAGTATCACTTCAGTTGATATTTTCTTCTTCCTCTTACCTTTATCTGTTTCAGTATAATTTCAGCCATATTTGCCTTAATCGCTGTTGGACAATTTTCACAACATAAGGATAAAGCCTCAGTTTCGGGAAATATCCGGATTGGCTGGGTTTTTTTTTTTTTTTTTTTTTTTTTTTTTTTGCGGTGCAGCGTCACTGAAATCTGGATCAATATACTGTAATTAATGATTATCACTGCAGGTAAGAAAACAGAAAAAAGAAATCTTTGGTACCAATTGTGCAAAGATCTTATTCAGATACTTTTGTTTTGGACAGATGATAGAGTAATTTTCACTGTCGTCACCACCTCACTGCTGCTTTGACAATGTTTAATGTTGAATTATTAGTTTTTGATGTACGAAGTTTATGAATAATAAAATATTCCATTTCTTCATAGGTCCTTTTATTCCCTCACAGTTTCCATTGCAGTGAGCTTCAGGACGCTTTCTTCCTGGTGTTTTAGTTTTTGATCTATAAAAAAGCAGCCTGGTGTTTTTTTTTTTTTTTTTTTTTTTTTTGACGCTGAAGCATGAAAATATTCTTATTCTCTTAATTTTTCATTTTTCCGAAAGCATCTGAATGAAATATGTCAAAGAGATCGTCCATAATTTCTGCAAAAGATATCTTTAGAGTTTGAATAATTTATCAAAACAGTAGTTAGTTCTTCTACTATGAATTCGTGCTTTTTGCTGTATAATGGAAACTTCTTGCATCATCAATGCTGCAATTTCCTCTGTTTTAACATTTACAACTCTTAAATAGTAGAAAAAAGGCTTGAAACTTACCGGTTTGAAGATAGTTTCATTTCGACGATTTGATTAGAAATGTATCTCTAATCAAACCGTCGGAGTCATACTATCTTCAAACCGGTAAGTTTTAAGCCTTTTTTCTACTATTTAAGAGAGACATAAAATATTTTCTTAACGTGTGTTACAAACAAACTACCCGTAGAAGTTGAGGCCATTTTATAAGTCTAGAAAGAAATAAATACACCACAAAAGTCACTTTACATTAGCATGGACAGTAGTTCTGAAACAATAAATGAAAAGTCATTCATCAGACATTATTATTTTAGTTCCATAATAATACAATTAAGTACATATAATAATAGTATATGCTTGTCTAATAATATTAAAATATACTTTCCGGCCTGAAATTTCAAACCTTAATAACCAACGAGGGTCGCCTCACAATTGTCCGATTGAGCTGAAAAAGGGCACAAATAGTTTTTTTCAACAAGGGATGGGAGAAGCACAATTTTAACTTTCGAAAAATCACCTATAGTTAAGATCCACCATAATAAAAATGTACACACACTACGAATTTGGTCAATAAATCGTTTCACTTTGAGCCTATTCTCTTCAAATTCTCCTGGAATAATTTTCATTTTCATTGCAAGTCTCAGATCCTGATCATCGAATCATCGTTTGGAGCCTCATGCTCTAATGTGGTACATGTAGTTACTTGGGTCTAGTTCTATACGAATAATCGTCGATTTTACTTAAACCAATTAATCCATAAAAAACAGTTTAAGATATCATCCACACACACACACACACACACACACACACACACACACACACACACACACACACACAATCACTCACTCACTCTATCGGTTTCCCGTTTTTTCTACTATCCTAAACGGCAGCTAACATTTGCTTTACGATGTTTAGGTGCCAGAGTACAACTAAAGTTATCTACGTAGTGCAAATTTAATAGAAGTTAATATGGGTTAAACTTCTGGAGGATAATATAATATAGAGCCAAATTACGATACACAATAAAAGGCTAAAGGAGATTAGCGATAACTATGAGGAAATTTGTCATATCTGTAAATACTCACTGTATTCGCAATATATAAAAGTATAAATTTAAAACGTTGTTATTGTTTTGATTTATTTATGGACGCTCTTTAACATCTCAGGTCATCAGCGTCCCATTCAATTCAGGGCGTGAAACGGCCTACAAATTTTGCTCAGAGGTCTCTTCTTTCAGGTTTGAGGTTCTTTATCGTGCCGTAAATGTACGACCCGGGACCCACGGCTTTACTTCCCTTCCGAATGAAGCCATACTTAGCATTTTTACTCCCGAAAAAATCCATCGGTCCTGGCCGGGTTCGAACTCGCGTTTTTGGGTTTAGAAGGCAAGTATAGCTACCACTATACCACCAGGGCCAACAAAGTTAAAGCGAATTCACATACAAAGTATGTATATCGTTGTTACGTGGGGGGGGGGGGTTAATAGTGATATTTTCTCACCTGTTAAAGAGTTCTGATATTGCCTGACCTCATATCTGCAGATTAAAAGCACCCAGGAAATTGTCTTCATTATTTTATAGGAAAGTAGTAGTACATCTTCTATTGCAGCACATAGGTTCTTATACCTACTATATTGTGAATGCATAAGGGAGTGCTTTGTCTCACCGGCGTTTCTGACCGCGTAAGAATTTGAGCTGGATATATCGTCACACTTACCTACTGACTTCTTAACCTGACTCTACATTTAATGCACTCACTGTATATCCCCATTCCAAGCGTTTGTGATTCTGATAGTCAATGAAAAGCGAAACGAAGGAATTCTCTCTTCTGCGTTCATTAAATACGTTTTTCATACATAATATCAGTAGACTATATTTCGGATGGAGAATATGTTACTTGGGGCTATACTTTTTGGACTGTAGTCCTAATCCTACCAATTATCTTACTGTTCTATTTAAGGAAGACGAAAAAGACCCAAATCCTACCAATTATCTTAGTCTTATATTTAAGGAAGACGAAAAGGACCCAAATTCGGACTGTTCTTCGTTGTATTGTACAAGTTTCACAACACGTATTAACTACTGAAGTGGCGTATGCTACCGTTTATTTAGAGTGGCCTGTAATGATAAACGTTTTGCCTTAGTTCCAACTGTTTGTCCCCAGTACTTTTCTGTCACTAAATTTTGGATCATCATTTGCCCAATAAATGCGCCACCATATTTATATAATCTTGCACTCCTATATGTATCACTCCTGTTGTCAAGTAAAAACGTATATGAACAGTTATTAAGGATACCCGATGTTCTTTTTCTTGTTTAGTTACCTCAGCTTTTCAAGTCCCCCCCCCTTTTATTTCTTTCTTTCTAGATTAATATGGTGTCAAGTAATGAAGAGGCGTATGTTTAGCATATTTACTTCTCTCGACTATCTATCTGATTCTGCTTCAGCTATAAATACACCAAGCACAGTTGAATTTTAAATGCGGTGGGTGGGTAGTTCTGTCTCAAATTTGACCTTGATGTTGTTTAGCCACCTATATGCTGTTTCGTAACTGTGTACTGTACGTTCGCAAAGTGAGGTAATTACGTGACCTGACAGTATTTTCTATTACTTTCTGTTTGCTGTCCAATATGACACTATTCTTCTACTGCTTTCTGTTTGTTGAGAGGATAATTAAATTTCCCCGATAAAATCTTGACCGTTAGTATTGTTTTATAGTACTTGGCGAGTAGAATTATCAGGAGATCGCTAGAAGCACAATGGCAAAATAAAGGATATCATAAATTATTTACTTCTAGTTGTGAACGCGATTCTGTCTTTTTCCCAATCAGCGTTTTGACTGGCAAAGCATTTCCAGGAATATTTCTTATCCTCCGAAGGTGAATGTCATGTAAGCTCAGCTATCAATAGACTTCAGGGGTATTTTCATGATCACGTTCTTCATTCTATTTTAAAACCTTATAGCTACTGATAAAACGTTTTTGTATTTTAAAATGAAATATTTTTACAGTGCGTTATTTTCACCACTTTTTTGTAAATAAGACAAAAAATGATCCCAACGAGAACTTTACTTAAAAGAATAAGTTGTATATGCTAGCAAATGTGTACTGTAAAAGTTTTGTTTAGATTTTATGCAGCATTTTTGAAATGGTTTATTTAAGGACGCTCTTTAACATCCATTCAATTCATGGCTTGAAATGGCAGGTACATTTTGCTCAGAGGCCTCTTCATTCAGGCTTGAGGTTCTTTTATGTGCCGTAAATCTACGACATAGTAGACGCGGCTTTACTTGCTTTCCGAAGGAAGTCGTACTTAAAACTTTTACGCCCGATCATGGCTTGAATTGAACCCTCGATTTTGGGTTTATGAGGCAAGTATGCTTTCCACTAGACCACCAAGGCCGACCTTACTGAGAATGTCTGGTAATAAATTAATTCTATATTAACAGATAATGGCCTTCAAATATACATTTGTATGAGTTAATAGTAGTCATATTTTATATTCATTTTTAGGATGGATTTAAATTAAACACACCTTTATAATATTAGACCTTAATAAGCTTAATAAAAATATTATTCCCAAAAACATTGCAGGGAAGAACCTCATCTTCATGTATACTCGTAACCTCTTCTGATAAAAGCGATTTTATTTTAGTAACGACCAGATTTAATTGAAATGTATATATCAGCGAAGTTTATTTACATTTGCTTTAAAATTAATAAAATGATTGCAATTAAAATTACTATGAAATTTACAGCGTACAAATTTCTTTTTTTGTACGGTGAATAAATATTAAAATATTAACTTATAGATTTAGCACAAACCACATTTTTATGCGCAATTATAGGAAAATGCAATATATGTTTAGAAACTTTTCATTAGTTGACTATATAAAATTTGCCCAAACGACGTATACATTTTTTTTGGAAAAATTTACTTATATGCAAACATATTACATATTTTAAGCAATTATTACATTTACTCCTAAATATTGGCATATTATGTGTTAATCATGCATATGTATAATATGGAAACGTGGAAAACACTTTTTATAGTAATATACATAACATTTTTTCAAAAGTTGTGAAGAACACCTAAAAAGAGTAACAACGAATATATCACACAATTCACCCGATATTTTGGATAGCTCAGAACCCTCCTTCACAGTGTACAGATCACTTATTTGAATACCAGAGAGAAAAATCAATATGATATGTACGTCTGTTTCATTTAATACAATATATTAGATTACTTTTTTCACAGTAAAATAACGCAATATATTTATACAGAGGGTGCTAAAATGTATACACACCTTCATCACAGTAGTTATCTATTTAATATATTTCAAAATTGAACCGAAAAACAATAGTAATGCTTAGTATGATATTCTGTAAACAAATGTGACTCACATACATTATGATAGCGTTGCTACGTGACTGGAAAATCAACAATGAACAAATGAAGTCAAGACTATTGTAAATCAACAATGAACAAATAAAGCCAAGATTTACGATATGCTAGCGTTGCTACAACAAAATGGAGTCAAGATTATCGTTTGAACAACAGAAAGCAATTTTGATGTGGTAATGGAAAACCGAGAAGGTTGTTGAAGCTCAAAGGCAATGGATACGTGTGTACCGAACAGAACCGCCAACGTGAGTATAAATTGCACACATTCGAGACAAATTTGAGACTCATGGTAGCATATGCGATGTTTACATGGGTTGATATGGGAGCCTTCACACAGCTCCTCGGCTATGGTTTTGGAACGTTTTGTGCACTCGGCGCAGGAATCTACTAAGCAATGTGTACGTGAGACTGGGATTAGTAGAACCAGCGTACGCCGCATTATTAAAACGGTTGAAAGTTTTCATTGCAATGCTTTTGCATGCATTAAATGAAGATGGCCCCGATCGGAGAATGCAATACTGTGAGTAGTTTCGGAACATGATGCGGGAGGATGAGGTCTTCGTATTCAGAGTGTATCGACGCCGATGGTGGGCATTTTGTGCAACTGTTGTAATAGTAAAAGGCTAAGATGATTAGTGCTCATCATTTTCTGTTTGTGTGAATTCAGCTTTTTTGTGTTAACGCAGTTTTTTCTGTGCTTGAATTTTGCATTCATTTTGTCACACACACACACACGCACACGCACGCACGCGCGCGCGCACACACACACACACACACACACACACATATATATATATATATATATATATAGAACAGTAAAAACAATAAATAAAATTAGTATAATATTAAACAAATAAAAAGAAGAATTAATGAATTTTAAAATACATATAGTATAGAAAATAGAAAGAAAATATGTTTGAAAAGAAAAGCACACAGCTGGATTCAATCAATTTGATTCCCCTCCTTCGCAGTATTCATTTTTTCAGACTTGAGTCGTTTCACTTTCATGAGAAATTTGTCTAATCTCTTATCCCCTTCCTTGTATTCCAGAGCCCAGTATGACCATATAATCCTGTTCGATCCCGTAAAGGAATACGGGAGATTCTTCTCCCTCCAATCTTTCAAAATGCGGCTTTATATTTAGTGCTGCCATGATCGCATTATCGATTCATTCTTATTTTCGTTTGTTTTGGAGTAAGTTTAATTGAACGTAATCTATGCATCTTCTGTCTTAATAAAATAGTTTCAATATTAGCAACAAAACTTTGGTACGTTGTTGCCAATTATTAAAATTTTACATAAATTTAATTCACTATCAGGCTCTTTATTTATGTTGTGGTGTAGCTTATGTGTTGAATATCTCAAGAAGCAAATAAGTTCACAATCCATGCTTGTTTAACTTGAATAGTAAAATACCAAGTCTTATATTTTCTAAATTATGCCATAGTTATGTAATTACTGTCAATCTGTATGTTATACTTTTTCTTCCCACTTTTAGAAATTCATTAAACATAGTTTAAATCTCTGTTGCCCAAGGTCATGCGATTAAACTTTACTGTAATTAGGATTGGGTTTGTAGGGGCAGAGGAGTAAGTTTTGATCACTTCAACTCTGCTCAAGGTCTGGCCGTTTGTGCCTGCACCAACAATGTAGGCACTCCATTTGTGTAGAGATCTCAGGCGCGGACAAGCACAGGATCCTTCCTACTGCTTCCAAATAGAACACACCGTAGCCGACGCTTCTCTTTGCTCAGAAGTGCCAGTTGCATATCTGGCAGCCTGTCGCACTGCACGCGGCTCAGTTTCAACCCTAAACAGAACCAACGGAATGAAATGATAGAGAGGTTGGTGGAAAGCATTCCCCTAAGTAATCAGGGGAAACTACAAAAAGTCTAACTATAGAATGGAAGAACTCCGTGGCATTTGAAACCAAAATCTCCCAAAAGTTACCTGAGCCATCTCGTTCTGTTATTCCTAGGAAGATTTTCTTGCAGGTTTAAACGCTTTGTATAAATAATTGCGGTTACTATTTCACTTTCAGGCTTTGGACCTTCAGGTGTGACAACCTATCTTAAAAATACTATATTGTGTTATCCATTCATTTGTTCTCAAGTTTAATTTACAAAACAAGCTTATTTAGTTTTTGAAACAGTGGGTTAGGACGCTAAATGCATTTCTCGTGTGAAATGTATTCTATAAGTACATCATCCAGATAATAACATAAGGCTCTAATACATTTCGATCTTTATTAACAGCTTTCTAGAATGCATTTCAATACACGTAACACCCTAAAAGCTATGAATCATGGTATAAAATCCTCTAAATAAAGTATTATTATTCCCCGAATATGTTCATTTGGCTCTGTTATGGAAATACGATTATAAAATGCACATCCATACTTCAATCTTTGAGAAAATGAATTGTTTCAATAAATACAATTGATCTCGTTAACTTTTGGAATCGATTACGATCCAAAGAGAGTGATCACTAAGGCGAGAACGGTTCTTACATTGATCATTATACTCATTGTGAATCAGGAGGATTATTTGTATTTTTTTTCTTAAAAATATTGGCGCTCTTGCTTTGCCTACGTGATTTTGGATAATTGCTAAACAAAACTTATAATGCAGGATGTCGATTTTCACCTCCTTTTGAAGTAGTAAGCACTGTGGGTTATTAATGTTAAAATGTTTGCAAGTTGTGAGCAGAAATTTTATATCGTTTTAATTAATTCTGAATAACTGCGACAAAATCGCTAATTTGGTATTGTTTGCATTACGTTTCTATGTTTCATGATCAAAAGGATGAAGAAAATAGGTAAATAAAATGACCTTAGATATACTGAAACTGCAATCACAGCACCTATTCTGCATTTAGATCTTTAGAACCGTTAGGTACAGAGCTTTCAGATTATGCCCTTACCGCTCGCAAGGGGTTTTGCTTCTCGGCAGCTGGACATTGCACAGCCTGTAATCTGACACGACAACTTCGATGGAACCACGCCTCGTCTTAATGATCATAAACTTTTAGTCGATTAATCCATAATTTCTTTAGTCAATTAACCCATCAGTCTTTGGACCGCCTATGGTGCCTTAGTAGTAAAAACGGGTGTTAAACACTATTAATAAAAAGTCATTCATGAAAGAAACAATTTAAAATAAACGCACAACTGCTACAGGATCAACTTGTGCATTTAAAAGATTTGACTTTTAAAAAAAAAAAAATTCTGTGTGTGCAGAAGACATTGAAACCCCAACTTTTTGTGCTAATTTCGATAGTGATATAGTTGGCGATCGTTGAAGATTTGCACCAATGTCGTCTAATTTGTCGACTGTTAAAATTTCGCGGAAGTTCCTGGTTTTGCTCTAAAGAAGAAATTTGATATTTGTTCACCTCATCATGGGGTTGCAATTATGAACGAAGACAATTACCGGGAAACTTCCAAATAAATTCCTCATGAACTGGACGAGCTGATTCGTATTTATAATAACATTTGCACACAAAAATACTTCACGAACATATATAGACCGGTGTCTGCTCGGAAGTTCTATAGGCGGCCGTGAGTTGATACGGATGTTGGTTTTGGCCAAGGCGCAAAACCCTATGATAGCGGTGAGGATATAATCTGTAAGCCCGGTATATGTCTGATTGACTTTTTGCATAAGTTAACTGTATTATTTAGTTATTAAAATATATGATCCTCATATGTTTTCTTGAAAGCACACTTCTAGCTTAATTGACAGTCGTTTTTGGACATACACACCATATCTTTGACATTTCCCTTGAATATTTTAGCTCACATGCTCATTGTAGGTATGTAGGTAGAAGTTACAATGCCACATTTCCTTTCGGTTCTCTATTCAAAATAACGATATGCACAGGTAGACAACATTTCCCCTCTTTTATGGACGTCTTGCTTTCTACAATGAAACCACAGTTTTATATTAGAAAATTGCCATCATTAATCATAGTCAGTAATTTATTATTTTAACCAAGTTTATTGTATTTTGACGATTATCCATGTTAACTATGAATTTCAATGGAAGAAACTGCTTTAATTACTCAAATTTATTATGTGTCCGTATAGCCAGCGTGACTCTGAAGAAGATATTATCCTTGTTTTTTCCAAGAAAACTCGGTGACAGAGGTAGAAACATAATAGATAATAGGTTTAATTTAAATTATACTTTATATAACATATTATTAATAACAATAATGCCAGAATATAATCTGCAGCATTATCTAATTAATTTTCCTTATTTTATTATCTGTCTGTAACCAATATGCTCTAATCCATGCCCCTCTTAGTTTGATGGCATTCCTTTTGTAATTTTCAAAATAATTAAACCCATAATTTTTATTTATTTATTTTTTGTGATAATTTTCAACACAATCCAAAATGAAATAGAGCAGAATAATGTTTAATATCACCGATAATGTTCTAAAATAGTCAGCAATAATACTAAGCAATGCAGTTGTGCCATATTGATGCAGTGATGTCAACATACACTGCAGAAGAATACTAAATCATTGACACAAATACCTCTCTAAAACAAATTAAAGGCAAGCATCCCTCCTTTGTATGAACTATCATAGCATTATTGAAATGTACGTATATGTGTATGCAGTAGGAACCCATATAATTGGCACTAATTTAAAGCGCACAAATAGTGACTTCAGTCCCTTTCTAAAATAATCTGTTTACTTTACTCATAAACAACTTATTTATATTAAATGTGCTTAGAAAATGTGTTCAGTCAGGCATAACCTTTCATTTCTCGCAGTAGTTGGCTTGGTTTCGTTTTCCATTAAAATATACTAAATGTTCTCTCAAATTTGTGTTCTTCATTTTATCTATCTGTGTAACACCCGTTTCTAATATGGTGGACACTGATGTTGCATGGAATGAAATGATAAACTAGGAAAAGAAAGTTTTATTTTGGAATGTTCAGCCTTATACATTTGGACAAATCTCCAACTTTTTCCATTGATGAGGACGAGGAAAAACTGAAAGAATCTCACTCAGGGAAAAAGGTGCTGGCGGGATTCAGTATGGGAGTTCTTGTATTTCTCCCAGGACAGTTTCCTAAGATTTATCTTAGCTCATGTTATAAAAATAAGTCATTTATCTTTATTATTGTTGTTGCTATTCCAGCAGTAGTAAATATGTTCAGTAACGGATTTTTCCATAATAAACCAACCTTATAAGCTTCGTCTTTTATATCATAACTTCTCTTTACATCTGCTATCATGCTTACATTTTCATTAGATTTCAATTCAATTATTCATATTCAACGTATTTCTATACTTGCAGCTTTACTTTTATTACAATTATTTTCCAAAATTATTGTCATAACTTTCTTTGAAACAGAAAATTAAGAATATTTTTATTTGAGTTAATACCACAATAAAACACGCAATCACAAAATGTAAGCACTTTGTAAATTAATTAAAAACAACGTATCTAAATCTCAATAGCCTCACAAATGACTTCCTGGCATTACTCCTTACGATAGCTCCTACCACCACATTTGCTACATTTTTCTAGAAAGTTCAGTTACAAAACAAACAAAAAATACAAATAACTTGCCTTCATCATACAAACTTGAAGTTGGGATTGGTTTAGACACAAATTATACTACAATAATAACCTCGAAAGTATACCTCGAATTAAATAGAATAAAAATATACATTTTAAATTAATACGCAAAATGCGCAAGTGTGAAAAATTGTACTCACCTATGTCATTTTATACTTTGTTTCCTGCTGCCTCTATCCTTCTTAATGCAATATGACAGGTACGGCACAGCTGGAATGTTTCAATTTCTGTTCAGGATAACATTCCGAATTCATTGATGTTATTAACGCCATTGGCCAAATTACAACAGTCAATATATAGGCATTTTTTTTATTGGAAGAAGTATCATATCTATTAAAAGAGTGAATTCTAAACATTTGATTCTTCTATTTGATTCTGTGAGTTATATTTAAGCACTATAGCTAGATAAAAATTGTTGAAAGTACTATATAGTTTTGGAATGGTATATTATTTCGGATTTCATAATTGAAATCTGTACAACTTACTTTGAATTATACGAGGAACGCAAAACTTGTCATATGAACCATTTTGCCATTTCCATTGAGCTACGTTTTCCATTCCAGTGTTTATAATTTTGGGCCGCTGTCACCAAACTGTTTGAAAAATAGTGCGGACAAGGATGTGTTTCGGGAAATATTCTTAGGTTTTTGAGTGTAAGCTACAACAATTCATTCTAGCGTTTTAGTTTTCAAAACACATTATGCCATGTTAGATACAAAATTATACGCAAGGTATTGAATGTCTACTTGCTAGCAAGGATGTTTTGAAAGCTGGTGGTTCCGCTCTAGTAATAGAAGACATATTTCATAATTATTTGTGCTGCCTTCAAAGAAAAGATAACGAAAGTAACTCCTCATGTTGAAAATTCACTAACTAAAACTGTACAAATTAATAGAAAAATGTTTTAGTGTAATAGTGTAGTGTAGTGTAATAAATATAAATTCTGAAAGTTTTTGAAAATAAAACAGCATAACCCAGAGGTGATTAACATCACATATATCCATTACGTATAAAAGAACGGGGTACATTTGGCCACATTAACAATCATTATATGACTGTAATGTAACAAAAATAACAAGAATGAGATTATAGCACCAAAAATCCAAAATCGGTAGTAATGTAATAAACAAAATTTCAGGATTTATTTCATAGTAATTAATAACCGAATCAATAAATTCATAAATGTGAATAAGGTCACCATGAAGTGAATCGATTCAGATAATGGAAATCCTGATGACTTTTATATAAGGAGACTAAGGTCACAGAAGTTAAAGAACCCTAAACACATTGCTCTTCATAGTAGTAAAAGAGTTTTTGGCAATTCTTAGGAAGCTTTAATGCAGCAAATTTCCAATTAAAAGTAATATATTCAGTTTTATTCATAACTGAATAAGAAGTGCATTAGCAATCCATGGTGTTATTTCGGTGCTACAGACACTGTAAGCTGTGAGCCTTGAAGCGGTTGTTTGCTTGAATGTGGTTGCAAAACTGCTGAATGCGAGAATAAAGCGACCTCATCGCTAGCAATTATACGGCAGAATTATTACATACCAGAAATAAAGTATAAATGGAGTAATTTTTTAGATATTGCTGTATGAATTCTGTAAGGCGATATTATCTATGCAATTTTTATTCATTTAATGTATTGAACATCTAAGGTCATCAGCGTTCCATTAAATTCAGAGTGTGAAACGATCGATAACTTTTGCTTAGGGGCCTCTTCTTTCCTGCTCGAGGTTCTTTAACGTGTCAACATGAGACATTGCACTCACGGCTTTACTTCCCTTTCGAATGAGGCCACACTAATAAATTCATTTGCGAAAAAAGTCATCAGTTCTGGCCGAAATTGAGCGCAAGATCTTGGGTCTTCGACGCAAGTATGGTTACCACTAGACCTCCAGGACCTGCCTCTATGCGGTTGCAGGAACACACACTTCAAACTAACAGTTTTAGCGGTAGTACTCTCAGGTGTAGCAAACATATGGTCTTGTTCAAGAGTAAAACTACAGACAAACAAACTGCAATTTTCAAGCATGTTCACTTCAAAACTATTCTAGACAGACTTTCAGAATAGGAGCCATTTCTGTACAATAAAAACTAACATTTTTAGACTTGATATATATAGTAGTTTTTTTCACCTACAATGAGAAATCAACTGTATCAAGAGCTTTACAAAAAGGAGTAATAACCTTTTCCATTTAGGAATTAATTAATAGTAGTATTTTAAACTTCAACAATTGAATGTAAAGTACAAAACGTGACTTCAACCGATCTTATAGTATCGCAGCAGAATTCTACAAAACATCAACAAAATCCTAACATAACAAAAGAATAGTTTTAAACAAAGAATTAATCGCATTGTTATTACCATCACGATATTATTACATAGAATATTTTGTTATTATTTGTAGCAGTGAAATATATCAATAGCGTTATATAGAAAACAATTAGTGAACTGTAATTGCAGTTTCTTAGACAACATGAAATATTGCAAAGACAAAGAACAAATATATTGAACTGTTTTAAAATTCAAGTAAGTCTATTTACGGTTTACTCCGTGATTCAGTTGGTTAGAACATGGATTTGTAACAGCTACAATAATCAGAGGACACATTTTCAAATTGTGGTTCATTAAGGTTCCCTATTTTATGGAAATGTTCCTCTTCTGGGTTCATTTAGTATTCATTACTTAATAATGTTATTTATTTTCTCCAAATAACGGATATTTGGCACGTTATGACAAAGATTACTTAAAAAGGAAAGACTGGTAGTTTAGAAAAAAAAAATCTTTAATTGATAATTACGAAGTTCATGAAGTGAACATAGGAAGAGTAGGAAAAATGTATTAAATTTATATTTGCATACAGTCAGAATTTTTATATACAAAGTCAATGCCTCCAATGCCTCCTATTGAGGCGTCAGTTAAAGCAGCTTCAAGTGTTAAATAATGTTTGTCTTTCTGAATTTCTTTTCGGTTCACGTGAAAAATATGGGGTATTTTTAGCGCTTCTAGTCGTAGATAATGCAAATGTCATTTTCCTGTCACAAAAACATGATTGAAACATGAGGAAAGAGGATAACAAATACGAAATAAGACCGACATGGAACGTATTAGTGCAGTCATATACCAGAATTAGACGATAATGCTTTGGAACAGTAGACAGACAGCTCTTCTTGCGTCTGGCTTTGTACGTGATATAACATGTTCACTTTGTGGAGCAACCTGTGTACTATAACAGACTTGACAAACAGGTCACTCTGTCTAGCATGGAGGAAACCTGATTGAGCCATCACGTAAACTCATGCTTAGTTGTTGGTCGTGGGTGGCAGGTCAGAGCCGGTGTTTGGGTGGTCTGTCTGAACATGCCGTCCCTGTCTACCAGGCCACACCGCGACAACATCTGACCGGCCAACAGCCCCACCATTGCGTCGCGGCCTTCGCCTACCTCTTCGAGTGTGCTCCGAGCAGTGTCCAGTTTCACACTAGTCCCCAGAGAGTGCAAAGGAAAGATCTCCCTATAAGGTATAGAGAAATGTATTGCCACAAACATCTGTTTTTAAATGCGGAAATACTTGATAGAAACACCCAAAACATAGAATAACTTCCATGAGGGAATACAATCACCGGACAGGCTAAATTTAATACAATAATCATTCTGCGATACTGGGGATAATTTTTCCATGGTTCAGTTTCTCAATAAAATACCCAATGATAGACAATGAGGAACTTCTACCGTAATTTTTCAAATATAAACATTGTCGGAATTATGAGCAATTAAGCATACACTAAACATTCAAGTCAGCCACCTGCTAGCCATGCTCGCAAAGGTCAGCTGGAAAACTTCTTTAGTGTCTAGTGCTCAACGTCCCTTTTCACATCTGAAACATCACAGGCGGTGGACATTGATGATACATGAGATGAAATGATACACTGTCAAAGTAATATTTCGAGAGAACGAAGCGTTACATGCATGATACCTATCCGGCTTTTATCATTAACGAGAACTATGTAAAATCAGAAACTAAAGAGAATCTTTCCATAATTATGTATGATTAAGATAACTATTGAAACACTATTAATTAATACTGTTAAAAGAAATGCCTAATATTTTAATCTGCAATCTGTGATAAAATTAAAAAATGAATATGATGCACAATTTTCTTTCAAAATTCTTCAAAATTTAGCTAAGTATCAAGAATGGTGTTTCTTCAATCAAATGTCTGCAAGTATTATAAAACTATGACACGATACAATTAATCTCCCCAATCACATATCTAGTTAGTTTTATCCAAGTATCCCTATTAAGTATGTCCTAACATAGCTGATATCTGCTTCTACCACATGTTAATATTTGCTTAATATATAATAACGTACAATGACTATTTCATTCAAACCATTACCCTATAATGCCGTAGTACTAACATATGAGCATAACATTTCAATACCTAGAATCATCTTACTTAGTAGATGTTGGTTTTCTATATAAATTGCTTAATCCCACACTATGAATAGTAAAATTCCTGATATACTATTCATTAACAAGTGTTCTCTGTAATATTTTCCAGATGCAGTAACAAATAAAGGCGTTTTACATAATTTATTTCCTAAACCGAAATTGCCTAAAATATGTGGCATTTGCATGTAAATAGATTAAAATTGAATAATATTAGCATGGATAGTACTCTGTTATTCCGTTTTGGCAAATACACTTATTTAAAATTAATATATGTAATCGGCTGCTTTTTGCAATTGTAATCTTAGATTGCCCGATATTGCTTTTACCGGACTAATAGGCCACAGTATTAAGTAATTGTACTCTTTGTATATTTGTGTATACTTCGTTCTTTATAATTGAACGTTTCAGACATTTTTGGATTAACTATCCCATTTCATGTTTACTTAAAAAAGATAAATTTCAAGATAAACGAAAATGTGATGTAAATATTTTCCTCTATAGGCTTATAAGAATACTTATCGAAGAAAAAAAGTCCAGAGCGATAACCAAATAGGGGAGGTTTTTCGAGTTAGAAATACAATTTCAATATAGTGTTAAGTTATTAAGAGAGACGATATATGGACACACAAATCATCAGGCTTAAGGTTCCAACATCGCAATCAAAACCATTCATTATTACTACAATACTTTCGATTTTACGTGCATTCTTGGCTTGGAAATCTATTCCCCATAGGTCATACAGTCGCCTATGGCAAGCCTAAATTTCATGCAATATAACAGCAAAGAAAGATTAGAGCAAATATCTGTAGATAGCTAATAATATAATGAGTGATTTTATCATTGCTGCACCGCTCAACGCGTAACGGCTGGTCGGTTGGTTCAAACTGGTACCGCGTGTTCCCAGCTGTGATGTCGCATAAGTTATTACCAACACTTAAAAGGTACATTTACCTACCATTATGGAGCAAGAAGATGCTGGAACTGCCTCCTTTTACATTTCTGACATCAGCTTTTGAAATTATCCAGTACCCCTACCCTTTGAGAAATGCAAGAACTTTCTTCACGAATGTTATTTTTCAGTTCATTTAAAGTGTGTGGATTTGTCTTGTGCGCTTTCTTTCTTTAATGACCTCAGAACTAAAATTGCAAGGAATTAAATGGAGGGACTGAGGGAGCCATATGCTCTTAGTGATTACTCTCTCGTCGAATATTTAATGAACTGTCTTCAATGAGACATAGGTCTTGCAGAGTCTTGTTGGAAAATTGCGAACTTACGTTCCCTCAATAATTCCCGAAAAAGGTTTACAAAATATGTTGTACAAATCCAGGATTATTAATTGTTTCTTAAAATTAAAATTGTTGTCTAACCACTAATGGCGCACCATACTCCTATCTGTTGATCATACAGGGATTCCTTGTGAAAGGTTAAGTGTTCTGAGCTCCAGCATCCGTTGTTTTGTGATTCTAACATACCCACTATGTTAGAACCAAGATTCGTCCATAAAGAAAATTAGATTACGCTCAATTTCTCCGTCATGCACACTATTCAAAATCCATTCACAAAATCTTATCCTTGATGCAGAGTCACCCGGTTTAATTACCTGCACTACGGTAATTTGTGGCATTTTAAACTTCTGTACGCACGTATGAATCATAAACAAATACTCTTTGGGAAATAGAATAGCTAAATTGAACCATATTAACGTAATAATAATGTGACACAACACACAAGAACACGTCCGTACGTTCCTAGAGTTAAACTCGTACTGACCTGCCTTCCGGCTTCATGGTAGACTTTCAAGTGTTGGAACAATACGAAAGCCACAGAACTCAATAAACTGCAACCAATTGCACATGCAGTAGTCCCGTGAAGGAAAAATCGCCCATTATTTTATCATAAATTTAAGTTACCTATGGTAAGCTTTAGTATAGTCATATGAAAAGCCTTGAGCGAATCGCTGCATCGAAAAAGTGAAACTATTACTAAGTTAAATTTTTGATCTAAAATGATAGTTCAGAAGCAGCGTAGTTTGTCAAGTCAGTTCCAAATATCGGAGACAGAGTTTTGTGAAATACTTATGAGTTTTCGAATTGTTGGCAATGGAGCAGCATTCAGAAGAGCAAGATGCAGGCAAGTGAGGGGAAAAAGTAAATATTTAAATATGTATCTTTCAATCCAGTAGAGTTAGCCCAGCAACCGCTTGCTCCCCATTGTGCATTTTTTTTGAATGATTTATTTATGGATGCTCTTTAACATCTCAGGTCATCAGCGTCCCATTCAACTCAGGGCGTGAAACGGCCGACAAATTTTGCTCAGAGGCCTCTCTTTCAGGCTTGAAGTTCTTTTTCGTGCGGTAAATGTACGACACGGGACCCATGGCTTTACTTCCCTTCCTAAGGAAGCCATACTTAGCATTTTTACTCCCGAAAAAATCCGTCGGTCCTGGCCGGGTTCGAACCCGCGATTTTGGGTTTCCCCATTGTGATAATATACAGATTCCCTGGATGCCTAAAGGCGCCAATTTTAGTAAGGTTGAAATTCGTTAAGCGAAACAGGGTAATATTTCCATGACGTCTGCAAAATTATGGGGGAGCCTACCTCCTTTTTCATAAAGAAGACCCTTTTTTCATAAAGCTCATAGAAAAATAAACACACAAATCACTCATTTCCAGTTAACAATGGGAAAATATTACAGTGTTAATATATAAATGTTTTGGGCAACATAAGAAATAACGTGACAGACTATAAAATTTTAGCTTCTTTATATAAAACTACAGACAAAACAGAAAGATATATGAAATTTCTCCTTCCTGATAGACCTAGAAAGAAGTTTTATTAACTACGAGGCACTTGAAAAAGTGAATCATGCAATATTTGTTGCACTGTTTGAAAAAGTATTATCACTTTCGTGGCCAAATGGACTAAAACGTGAAAATACGGTCCTGTTAGTCATTGGTGATGCTCCGTCTGTGATGAAAACACTAAAACAATATATCTTAAATTACGTCATATGAGGTGGTTTGCTCATTATCTTCATAGTGCAGTTTAGGCCGTGAGAAATTCCTTTTCAGATGTGGACAGTTTCGTTTCAATATGGAAAGGATATTCTTGAAAACGCCTTCCAGATTAACAGATATTAGTTAATTGCAAATCCTATTAATTAATTGAAGTACTAAGCTGGACGCTCAAGCTACTATGCTAAGCATTTCCAACAAAAAGCAAATATATGAACAGTGCTCGGCAGTGAAGGAAATATACTAACCATTTGTTATGCCTGCCTATTAGTAGAACATATAGTATATTGAACCCAACCTAAATGATTTGTCCACAACACTTTTGGACATTTTTAATGGAAGTCTTATAATCCATGAGAATGATAAAAGATTTGCCCATCGCAAATGATGAAGACGAGGGAAACCACCCAAACTGCTAAAACAAAAATTGCAAAGTATTTTGAGAAAAATAAACAACATTCCTATCTCTCTCAGGTGGGAGTGAGCTAGCAATTGCTTCATCGTTTTTATTACAATTTAACGTCCTCACAACCATGAGTTAAAGAGATGATGATGAATGCGTAAATGAGGCCTAGTCCACCATACTTAATATTTCCTCATTCACAGGAATCGACTAGAAACGTATCCATAAATCTGAGGTAATGTCATTTAAACTGAATTATTTCGAGAAAGTATATTATATAAAATAAAGTACCACATAATACGAATGTAAAAGTATTTTGATATATGTGGATTGCTGAATTTATGTAGAAGAAGTTGAGAGTTGTACAGATGGATTTCCTGGGTAGGTCAGCGGTAATTACAAGATGAAAAACAGTCTCTAATATTTTGGGATAAGAGAAATAATAAAGGTAAATGAAGATGGAGATATTATTGAAAATGCGGAGAGGAAGCACAGACATGGCAAGACTACGTCCAACCTATGGAGGAAGGAGGACTGTTTGAAAGAAGAACAGGAGGTTGACCTAGACGAACCTGGCGTGCAGGAGTGACTAGTGCTGTCTTCTAATGGAGGTTGGTCAATAGCATGACAAATACAGATTGAGTTTGGTAACTGGAAGACGAAGGAAATATATCGAAACCGGAAACAGACCATTTTCCTGGGTTTATCGGCAGCATAACTAAGGCGTGAGCAATTTGTTTATGAATGATCTAATAGATAACTACTGACCTCTGTGAACGCCAGAAAAGAGATATGTCATGTTTTTAATGAAATCTATTCTCACATACAAACAGTTATATGACAGTGGAATGACATTCTTATGTAAAAAAATATCAGCAAGTACTCGCGTTTTAGTAATTGAAGTTGATGAATGTTTTATTTGATTATTTTCACAAATCGACAATTAAGCATAAGAAAAATTTGAATGAACTAAAAATATATTCAGTAGTCAAAAAAGTTGAACCATATTAAACT
The DNA here is from genome assembly GCA_030762175.1 of Metallyticus violacea. Lineage (NCBI taxonomy): Eukaryota > Metazoa > Arthropoda > Insecta > Mantodea > Metallyticidae > Metallyticus > Metallyticus violacea. Next base: position 251,065,765 of record CM060846.1, on the reverse strand, counting down.
AAATAAATGTGATTATGTGGTATATACCCAGAATTCATGGAATAATCGAATAGTTCATAATGCAACATGGGAGCATTATTACTGAACTGGCTCTGTTATGGGTGACCCTGGTTATTGTTAATAATTGCAGATGTTGTTTGGTTGTTTCATCCTCGAAAACAACAATCTTTCAGGGAAATACAGCCAATTTAATTGAGCCTAAATCAATGTGTCTCGGAAGAGGTTTGGATGATGTAAATTAGCACGCTATTAGACCTCGTTTTTAAGAATGATTTATTTCACGTAACTTCCATTAAAAACATCAGTGTTTTGCTGTCAGTATAGTCAGATCATTTTGATACGTTTATTAAACGACATTTAGACTATTGGATTGTTTGTCTCAACGAACCGTAATATTCTGGGTACTGGACGAAAGACTAAACAAATGCTTCCAATGTAAATATAAGTTTTGCGAACTCTGGCTGCATGAATGCAAGGTTGCGCTAGGATGAAAAAAGAATAAAGCCAGAACGATGCTTGAAAGGTAATCGTGAGAAACGAGTAGTATAGGATAACCTACACATTTTAATTGCCATTTTGGTTTTATGTTTGCACAGTTTATCGCACGTGATCATTGTCTTTATTTGCCATCAACTTCGTAACTTAAATGCACTTTACTGTATTTCACTCTTATGATTAATGCGATCATTGTCCTATAATGAATTGAGTTAAGTATAAATATTTTTAAATGCACCAATTAAAATCATGACATTTAAAAAAATCGAATTTCCTTCGCATTTTTAACCGTTTAATATTGCTTCAGAATGTTGCACGCTGATAGCATTTGCTTGTAGTACCTGCCTCTAATTTGGCGGTCTTAGGGCCCACAAGTTGTATGTATGATTTCCAAATTTATTTGCAATGACATACGGTCATTTGAACATCGGTTCCATTCCATGGTACCGCCCCCTAAATACTATTGACAATTTCTTATCTCTAATCATTACCATATCCTTAACGACCAGTTCCCATTTATGGCGATGTCTTTTTGTTTTCCATCGTAGTTTTTCAGCCTTGGCCCTTATTCTTTCAAAGCCTTGTTTACACACTACTAGCTCCGTCCGGGGAGCAGTCCATCTTGGCATTGGCTCAGCTAAGCCAGCAATAAGCGATTTCGGTTCTTGGTTCAGTAACAATTATACAGGAGATTCCCTCGTAATCGGGTTAACAGAATGGTCTGTGACCCAGTCGGTGTGCTTCTTATGACAAAATCCTAAAGTATTGTGCAATATTTTTATTGCCCTTTCAGCCGAATTTCCCTGGGGATACAGAGCTGTGGTATAATTTTACGTTAAATTTCTCCAGATTATTTTTAAAACGAAGACTTTTAAATAATATGAAGTTATTTCATAAGTACTCCATTGTCCTAGAGTTCAGAATGTAATCTTGGGCAATCTTTTTCATACATTCTTGTCTGGCTGCAGATCTAAGCGGATAAATTTTCTGCTAAATATATCATACATTATGAAGACATATCGGTATCCAATTGTCCTCTGGGCATTTCATCATGGTGCCTATTATAACGAGAGCATTATGTTCATCTCTAAGAATTGTTTGCGGCTCAATATCAAATCATTTTTGATGGTTTTGCCTTCTGATGCAGGTCGCATGGCAACGATCATCTTACGTTCCTGTCCGGGCGTTTATATAGATATACATGCACTCTAATGTTCAGGCCCACATTTTATGTTTCTGAATGGGTTGTGGAATTATGGAAGACACTAATCAACTTTTCTCCCACTAATTTCAGTATTACCGGCTTCCATCTCTGGAAGTGCAGTTTATATATAATATGCCGCTATGTTTTGCTACCGTGCCAATGGTCTGACTCTGATGGAGCCCCTCAGAAGGCTCGCTTCCATACCAGACATAGGAACAGAATCCTTTACAAAGCGCAAGTCACCATCACGTTGCGCCGGCTCACCTCCTATAGACACTTTTGGTTCTCTAACAGTACCAATGGCCAGCCTAAGCTACGTGGGAAAACGACGAAAATACTTGGGTCAAAATGTCAGATTGCATAGAAGTGAAGCTCGGTTGTTTCCTCATTACTGAAGCTATTGAGTAGTAATTGAAGAGATTGTAGTCTTATGTTTTGATACTTTAAAGTTGGATCTGTGTAGTTAGATTTTTTGACATATCCCGTTAATTATTTTAGAAATAAAGTTCCGTTTACAAATGTTGGGTTTTTTCTTTAGGTTCATTTCTCTGAGTATTATCAAAATTGCGTTTTTTTTTTTTTTTTTTTTTTCAGCTACTGTAGTTGGAAGTTGTCATCATGGTTCTTTTGTTACGTCTCTGAACAATAAAAGTCACTGTTTTAAGAATAGAATTTCTTTTTAAATTAATACACCCATAATACCCAATTTAAAAATAATTCTAAATCTTTACAAATTCAGCATATATTATATTATTAATAATCTTGTATTAAATATATTATGCTATCTGGAATTTCTCTTAATGAATATACGTTCTCCAATTCTGTCTTAGAAGGCATATCTTGTGATTTTATTACCCATACGTATATTTCATATTTACTTACCTTACTCTTAACAGCTATATATATTCGAAATTATATATACTAAATGATGAGTTGCGTATATTTAGTAGTTCATCTATTGTCAACATCTGGTTCGCTGCCAATGTTTATGCTACATCATACTTCTGAAAGTATTTTTTTCTTTCTGTAAACCCTTTTTGGATAGAAATATTGTTTGCCGCACCTCTGAATGGTTGAATGTTCATTTTGGAAGTAAATCCCACAAATTTTCCATGTTGCTGAGGGAACGCAAAGTTGTGCTTTTTAGATTAAAACTAATTTTTGCATGCATATGGAAACTCCACTTTTTCATAAGAAGAAGAGTAATCCATATTTTATTTCAATGAATTCATTGACATATCCATAAATGCTGCAGGAGGTAGTTTTTTAATAAATACAAGTGCATCAATCAGTAAGTAACAACTAGATGTAAGATTTTCTAGCGCCCTCCATGGTCACAAGAATGAAATGTGGTGTTTTAAGTCTGATAAGCACTGTATACTAGTGCCTCGTGTTAGCTGATTCTGGAAAAAATCGCACAGTGACGCCATTATAGCTTAAGTTGAACCTCATCACTTTATAGATAAAAACGCTTACTTATTTCAGGTATAGTTTACAATGCGACTGTCAGCCTCAGTTCCGCTATACGATATTAAAATATACTTTTGTTACTATACTATTTCAAATAAGGGATACCCGTTGTATCTTTGTAGCTTACCATACTTGCCTCCTATACCCAAGATCGCGGGTTCGAACCCGGCCAGGATCGATGGATTTTTCCGGGCGTAAAAATCCTAAGTATGGCTTCCTTCGGAAGGGAAGTAAAGCCGTGGGTCCCGTGTCGTACATTTACGGCACGAAAAAGAACCTCAAGCCTGAAAGAGAGGCCTCTGAGCAAAATTTGTCGGCCGTTTCACGCCCTGAGTTGAATGGGACGCTGATGACCTGAGCTGTTAAAGAGCGTCCATAAATAAAAAAATCAATCAATCTTTGTAGCATAATATTTTATCTCTTTTTTCAATTTATGAATATTGATATATCCTTCACATCTTTAAAAACTGCTTAGAACCTTCGTCACGCCGATGTGCTCACATTTTGCTCCATATAAAATACAATTCTTTTGTACCCATGTATCAAGCTGCATATGTGAATGGATTATGACTTTTTATGGCTTGCTTTCCACAGACTAAGCCATTAAGGCAGGTTCGCCATTAGTATGTATGTGTTTGTTTGTTCACGTTTCAAGCAATACCTAGTGAAATATGTGCTTTTGAGTTTCTGCTAACGTTATGTATCTAAGAATACAATAAATAAATGAAATTGTATATTAGTGCACACACGTACACAGAGAATATAATCTGCTTTACACCCATACTACACACTTTAACACCAGCGGGTTGGTATGCCATTTAATGAAGATGTTGATTTGATATATTTATGGACGTTCTTTAATATCTCAAGTCATCACCATTCCATTCAATTTAGGGCATGAAGTGGCCAATAAATTTGCTCAGAGGCTTCTTCTTTCAGACTTAAGGTTCTTTTACGTGTCTTAAATCTAAGACACGGTACCCACGGATTTACTTCACTTCTGAAGGAAGCCATACTTAGGATTTTTATGCCCGAAAAATTAAGGCGACCCTGGACGAGTTTGAACCCTTATTCCTGGGATCTACGAGGCAAGTATGGTTACTAATTTACCACCAGAACTGACTTAATGAGGATGTTCAAATACCTTGGGACTATTGAATCTTAAATTATTACGTTCCAATGCACACTCATGTATTTATACAGTATCTAGCATATTATTATTCATAATTGTTAATGCACAAGGTTAGTCAAAATGTCAAGGGATTTTAAAATTCAAATACCCTTGGCATTGATTTGTTGTAAATGAATTTTTCGTAGCCTGAAAAATAAAACTCTATAAATTTGCGTTTAAATGCCAATTAACATGTTTTGTTAACCATTAGATGATGTTATGTAAAATTCGTGGCCGCTACTGTAACAAATTATATTCCAAATTATCTGCGGATTTTTACAATGTAAATACATATATGCTAATGAAGCTACCATTAAATAAGTAAGCCCAAATATTACAAACATTCACAAAACAGTATTTAATGGTCAGCAGTTAAACGTCACTTTTAAGCAGAATGCGGGAAGGATCCACCGGTAGATAAAGTTATCCGTGCATGATTTGTAAAATATGGAGATTTTGATTTATGTGCAAGAAGTAAACCAACTGTGAACCCGTTTACATCCGCAGTCCATGTAAAACGTGTGAGAATATGCTAACAACGCAGCCCCAGGAAATTGACGTTGAACATCTTTGAAATAAATATAAAATGCTCACTTTGTTTGTGTTAGTTAGCGCTTAATTTTATAGTAGATTGATTAGAATGTAAATTAATATAGCTCTAGATGTAATTCTGACTATTTAATTTATTATAGCAATGGCCGTCACATTTGTCATAGTTAGTTGGTTTTGTGGGGTAACTTAGTGTGGATTATTGTATTGGGCACCATTTAGTGATGCACAAATGAATTTAAATTAATGTCATATACTAATCTATAAAATTAATACCTCTCTCATTCTCGTTCTATTCCTAGCATTCAAGCTCACATATCATAGATATTTCGTATTCCAAGAAAGCGAATCTCAACTATAATTTTGTTTAAATAATAACACATTGGAATTAAAATTGGATTATTCTTATCCTGCATTTGAACTGGATTATTTATCGTTTTGCAGTTTAGCATCATATCCAAAATGTCTATCTCCTAGAAAGAAATTATGGTATTGTATATTGTTTTTTGTCCTAAATTTCTTCTTTATCTAATTAAGATATGCAATTATTATTAAAGTGTATACACTTTTTCTATATATATGGTACTTTCAAATTAGCTTTTAATTTTCCTATTAAAATTACAATGAGGAAGATAAACCTTTATTAAAATGAAAGCTCATTCACAATGTGAAAATTATGTTAATTTTGCATAATAAGCGTTAATTAAATCAACTTGGTAGTCAACATATCTAAATTAAACTACTTTAGAAATCCATTACGTGTCGAAACATACATATTGTATCTGAACTTGACGATACATGATATGTGTCTTGTATCATCTTATGGAAGAAGTTGTAAAATCAATATTACAAAAGTTCTAGTCACTTAATATCTCTTTATGAAATTTGCCATATCGTCTTTTAACAGGTCGAGGAGTAAGATTGAAACAATTTTCTGTTGAAACAAAAATTGCCGAAATGCACATGTCAGCACATAATCCCTCAGCACAGAATAAATATTTCTATTGGCGTACCATGAAAACCCGTGTACTAGAACCACGGAAGACTCCTAATGTAGACCTTTTGTGTAATTGTCCGTGAGCAAGTATGCGGATCATTCAGAATGGCATTCAAATGAGCCTCCGCACTAACACGGGAAGTCGCTAGTGAGGCTCTAACAGGAGGCATCTTTGCAAGTGAAGCTGTTGTACGCAGACGCGTTTTAACATTCGGAAATTGTTTTGCTTTTGGTTATCGTGTATTTAATTTCTTGGTATAGATACCGAGCATGTGCATTCACTCTTGCCTCTCCGTAGATAAGCAAGGTATCCACGTACTTTTTTTTTTCAAGAAAAACTTCTTTATTTCAAAGTAATGTTACATATACTTTATATTTAAACTTTTTTTGTTCCAAGTTTAAAACTTTTTCATTAATCACTGACAAACATTTGGTTTTGATGTTCAGACATAAAAATAGAATTTTAGGAACATGAGGAATCATTATAGACATAAATTGGTTGGTTCATTTCTTGGCACTAAATGAGCGATACATTTCCTTAAATTTCAAGGCTCCAGAATGGTTCAGTTCATCATAGCCCGAGATTGCTTTCTTGGCTTTTGCAAGCCATTTTGCCACATTTGCATATTTTCCCACATCAAATCGAAGAACCTCTGCTGTAGAAACTGTTGAAATGACTGCATGATCTGCAATTGTCAGGTTGTTCCCAGCTACCCATTCTTGACCCTCCAGAAATTTATCTAGGAACTCGTAAGCTTCTTCAATTCTCTTGTATTTTGCTGGATTAGGTGATGCACCCTCAAACATGATTGGATAATAACAATAATCACCAAACCTCTGATAAAGAGTACCCATATCAAAGTACAGCCGCTGGTCAACAAGTGCACGTTTCTTAGGATCCTTTGGGTAGAGAGAATCATCCTTTCCATATTGATTTACAATAGCACAGGATTGCTCGACTTTCCCAAAGGCAAAACCCACCATCATTCAAAGTAGGAACAATGTGTTGTGGATTCATCTTCAAGAACTCTGTTTTCAGTTGTTCCCCAGCCATTAGGTTAGTGAGCTTCAGATTGAGCTCGACACCAACAGCCTTGGCTGTAAGTAATACCGAACGGCAAGGAGCACTTCCTGGTACATAGTAGAAGTCAACAGTCATTTTGGAATACGCACAAACTCCAACCTCAGTTGTTTACCCGGCGAGCAGCGAAAGCGAAGTGTCTAAGTCACAAGCTAACTTGGTACTTTTCCAACTCGCTCGGCTATACTGTGTACTCGCCTGCAGAATACACAGCGAAACCACGACACAAACTTTGTATAAGAGCATGCTCCTAAGTAAATGCAGTTTACGTTCATAATACCACTTTGCGGTGTAATACCGGTCAAATGTGACGTGCTTTTTTTAGCATATCTATAGGTAATCAGAGTGTTATGTAAAATTACAGTTTATGTTTAGATATTATTTTTCATTACAAAATGTATACAACGAAGAACTATTAATATTATAATTTCGTTAAAACTCGGGTTCTCTTAAAATTGTATTATTATGATATGAATTACAAAACTTTAACGAAAACAATACCTACGACGCGAACTCGTGTTATAACACACAGCAGAATTCTATTCACCCATTTGGACACTTAATTGATATTAGCTCTTCGGTTGAACGTTACATTTTGCATGCCAGGCGCCGGTATCACTTCCATGCTTTGGTTATATGTCATAGCCTTTTAAGACAAGTTTAAGCCTTTGTTAGATGTTTTAACACAAATATTTACATGACATAGTTATTGTGTATGGTGTTTGAGAGGCAAGTGTTATAATTTACACCAACATTTAGATGCACTTTTATTTTACAATCTATGTGTCCTGACTGTAATTACAAAATCCGCCATTTTTAACTGATTTGGACACTGGACCCATATGATAGGTTCACTTTTTCACTCAGTTGTATGACTATTTCTTTAATGGTGTTTAACACCCCTTTATCCTGCGGAGACAGCACAGGCGGTTGCGTGGCTATGGGCATTGGAATGCAAAATATTGTAAAATAGGCTGAAAATCCGGAGGCAGCTCTCAGTAAACGAGTCATAAGTATTTTAGTTGTACTTAGTGCGGAGTACCTTTTGGCTCTTAGACCGATGTTCCTCTAAATGTTGGGCTTTCGTGTATCTAAAAAGTCAATTAATAACTGGTAAGCGAAGAAATGGGTGACCTATTTTCCAGAAAAACAAGGGGGGCTTACTCATCTGGTATATGAATTCTTACTTTGAATGAAGTAAGTAGGTAAATCATATATGTAGAATATATTTTTCTTAAGTTCACTAAAAGAGTTCTCTTTTCCGATAAACTGAAATTATTATTATTATTATTATTATTATTATTATTATTATTATTATTATTATTATTATTATTATAAACCCAAGAGCTGTTAGTTAGCACCCTGGTTGTATATGTAATAGATCCTGCTTCCCGTTATCTATACCTTTCAATATTATTTCATAAATATAATCTTCCTTTAATTTAATCACTTTCTTCCACCACTTCTCTCTTAATCTTCCTTAAACTGCTAACAAATTTTCTAAAAAAAAAAAAACTACTTAACTGTCATTTCAAAAATATACAAATAAATAAATAAATAATAAATAAAAATAATGTCAACATCAAAATTGCTACTTGAAAGTTATCCCATTTCTAATCCACACTTCTACTTTAGGTTTTGTTCCGGGACATTCAAACATGCAATACAAACACTTTTCTATTTTATACACAGTGGACACTTCCTTTTCACTTTTAATCCAATTAGCTCTATTATTTCTCCTCTGCCCATAGAAAATCCGTCCCCTCCCCCTTTCTGTTGCAATTATCGATCAATTATCGATCATCTGGCCTTGCTCTTCTGATACTGTAGTGCTAAAATCATATACAATCACAAATTCAACATGTAAGTACTTATTTTCTAATTCTTCCATATGTAGTGCTTTAATTTCGCCTTTGTCCTTGTAATCTTTTTGTCTGTCCCTGATCTTCTGGCACCATCTATTTAAAAAATACTCCCCAAAGGCGATTCCAATCTCCTGTACCCTAGACGCCGCTGACCAGGAGGAACTCCCCTTCCACTGATCATCTTCCTCACTCAGCTGTTTCGGTGGACACGCTCACCTCGTTGGTGATATTTTCTATTTTGTCACGTTTGTTGCCACACACTCCTTCCCTATCTGCTGCATACTTGTCCCTTGACCGCAGGTTGTTACCCTTTACCTGCTACTCTCTTCTCCTCTGGTCTTAGTTCCTTGCCTTATAGCTGAGTCATCGGAATTCCGTCCATCCATAGCTGCTTTCCACACATTAAGGCTCTTCTTCCTTCATTTAAGGCTTTTTCATCTCTTTTTATTAATTCCGCCATTACTTCTCATTCTTTTTAACTTAATCATTCTCGATAATTATTTTTATGCCTTTTAGTTTCCTGATGTTATCTAATACTCTGCATTTAAAATTCATTGAGCCATTTTAACTAATATCGGTCTTGGTCTCCCACCCCTTTGACAAATTCTCCAGGAGACTATATATTTATCATCCTGTCCAATTTTCCACCAAAAATGTCTTCCACTTATTCCCATATCTTTTTCCCTTTTATTTCTTTCAATCTACAAATCACTACATTCAGTTTCCTGCTCGAAGAATTTAAATATATTACTCTGCATTCCGCTAGCTCTCCTCCTAATTCCTCCTCGAGCCATATAATGTTCTTCTATATCTTGCGTGCTCTTTTCCATTTTCTCTTCTATTCTCGCTTTTGATTTCTTTTATGTCTTCCGCTATTGACTGAAATATATCCTTCACTTCCTTCATTACCGGTTCTGGGTTTTGTTCTGCTCTTTCAATTACTGACAGAACTGTCAACTCTAGCACATTCCAGAATCTTATCCTATCTAGGCCCGTTTCTTTATCTGGACTTAGGAGTTTTCTACTGTTGAACAACCTGGTACTTGTTGCTCTATATAAGTGCAACAAGATGCCCATATTTCCCGCATTCTCGAGCGTTTTTTTTTTTTGCCTGGTTTATGAATCATAACTATTTCGCCTGCTTCCAGGCAGCAAGGAAGTGATCATGCATGAGACATGCATTGAACACTTTTGCTGCCTGAACTAATGCCATCCGTGGCATGTGTATCTAGTCTTCATTTTGCACTCCATCTGGGCCTGCGGATTTGCCTGCTTTTAGTTTTTGGGTGTGTTGAAATACTGAAATACTCCCTGCTTAGTAAACAGTGGAAGATGTGTTGTTTGTTCTGCCGCCACCTAGACGTTACACCCAATCTCGCATTCGTACTTGTGATTTGTGGTTGAATTTCCTTTAAATCGTTGCTCGAGCATATCTAGGAATATTTTGGCTTTTTTGTCGTGGAGAAGAGAGCTCCTCCCTGAATTTCGAGCGCCTGAGCGCTAGGATGCAGCACGTGGGCGCTTTTGAAGCTCCGTAGCTTCTGCTACAGAGAACTATCTTAGCGTATACTGTTTTCATTCTACGCACTCATCTATCATGGTAATTCGTGATAATTTGATCCCTAATTACTGTATGCAGCAAATTTGCTGCGGTGTTGAGCCTTGGTGTACCCACCACCGTCGCATGCTAGCAATTAGCAACCCAACTTCTGGAAATGTGACCCATGGGTGTGTGCTTGTGGGTGTCTTAGTACTCTTTATTTTGATCGTCTTCAGGAAGACAGCAAAATTATCAACTCCTTGGTAAATTTTCTTTGTGCTGGCGTATGCTAGTTCAGCTATTTTGTGCATTAGAGCTTCAAATTTACCCCAGTTCGTCACAGGCGCTGTGGAAAATTTTTGGCCTTGGATGGAACAAATCGACCGGAACCATGAATATTTTTGGTAAATGATCAGAGTCTAAGCTGTGATAAAATTATTGCTGAGGTCTTAACTATACATTTCATAAAGTCCTAATCGGTAGAAAAACGCATGTTTGGGGGAGGGTATGAAACTCCATCGTCAGTTTGTGTGATACAATTTGCATGCCTATGGCATCTGTATGTTGCGGATTCCATAACACATTTGGTGGGCGTTCAAGTCCACAGCCACCAGAAAAATTCCATTCAAATGAATATTTGTCATATCTTCTATGGGGCCTCGGCTATTTAGTTGTCGAAATGTTGCCACTAAAAGAATGGATTTATTGTTAATGCATACACTAATGACATTACACTGCAGACTTCGTTTTTAATGATGTTTAACGTCCGTTTGTACTACTGAGGCAGCATAGACTGCACTCCAGACATCGTAGAGGTGGTAACTGCACAGAAGCAAAGACATTTGACCTGATAACAATGACTGTACGCCCCCTTGCATGATGGGTCTGTCGGTTCTTTGTATACTGTAGTTCGTAAGTGGAGAACATTCTCCTGTTTGTTTTCGTTTCACACACACAAAAAATATCTAACTTGTTGCTATGCAGAAAACAGTGGAATTAAAATATCTGCGGTATAATGTCATCTGGATTCCAAAACAATGGTCGTAACTCAGTCCCTCGACTTCTCCATTGCTTGTTTGCTAAAGGCGTTGTCAATGAATGTGATGATAGCCTCAGGTTTTCCCTTCAAGTTGGCATTATTTCTGATGGCAGTAGCTCTACTTTTCAAATGTTGCAGCAGACTCGTCACATTCATTGAGATAGATTTAGTATTTCTCTGACTTTGCCCAGTTCTGTTGAAGGCGCAGTGGAAACTGCAGCCGGCGCGGCCTGGCCGTTTGGAGCATATAGGGTTCTTTTGCCGTATTGGCAAAAGTTTTCCTTAACGGCGCAAGATTTGTAATTATTGTAATTGCTAATCCGATTCCGTTTCGGTGTATTTGCATTTTCTTTGGCTAAATCAGTTTGTTTCCTTCTATCCCCTTTCATTTTGAAAGTTACCACATCCTCGGTAATTAGGTGGATGCTTTACCCGAAAGTTTGCACAGCGGGGTGTTAACTTTTTGCGCTGTAAGCAGGCAGGCAAGCAAGCGGTGGACGCTCCAAAAAAAAAAAAAAAAAAAAAACCTTTAGGTATTTAACGTGCACATACTGTATGTGTGCCCCAACTGCTGGCAGTTGAAGCACTGTATGATACTTTTGAGTTTTTAATGGCTCTATTTGAATCAATGTGTTGCAGATATATATTTTAAAGCAGTGTTTTTAATTTTACAGTTTCTCTCGAGAGTGACCATAATTATTGTCACAGGTCTACCTTTACTCTTCATTTGCTTCATTTTAAGTGGATTGTAGCCTTTGACCACCAGATCTTGTATATCCTCTACCCCCAGATTTTCTGGGAACCTTTTGATGGCATATTGGAGGGGTATTGGGGCCGTATTTAATGTCTGGGTGGTTACGTGGAATGGGGTAAATTAAGTTATTAATTTGCCCCCCCGCTCCTGTTTTAGAAATATTGATTCTCAGGGAAATTCTGTAATTTTGCGACTTGTTTGAGTCAGCGGAAAGGCCAGTATATCTAGCAGACTGCACAGAAACTCCATATTCTTAAACGACAATATTTATTCACAGATTATTCACTGTATTACATTACGTTGGACTGTCCGCAGTGACTTGAAGATTGTTCTAAAATTTTCCTATTTCCTTCTAGCGCGATCTTCTCTAAATTCTTCATACTCTGACTATGGATGATCATAACTGACTAATTTATTACAATAACTGCTTCTCTCCGTCTCTGATTGCAACTGATCGCAATTCTCCACTCGTACATCCCAACCTAGGAATGATACATAACTCATCATAGCCGACCACTTCAACTGACTATTGATTACTAGCTCATTATAACAATTCACATTTTATGACTTCCTTCCTATTCTGCCGACTATTGATATCTCCTGAAAGCTGTTCTACTGATAACTAATAACTCATGCTGTCTATGAAATGACTACACACTTCACGCACTGCAAATGACTACTCACACACTCTGATGATCAATTCCCACACTCTGTGTCAAATCACACACACACTGATTATTCCCGTCTCTTATTATTTACTTTGTACTTTATATACAGTTTATTGCGTTATTAAGTTCCTCCCAAGCGAAATATAAATCCTCAAATATTATACAACTTGGTTCGGGTCTAGATTTTCTATCGGCTGTTACACGATATCTATTATAACAGAAGCTCGCTCCTTTTCGTTTAGTTTTGTAAGATGTTTATTGGTTGAGCTAGTCTACTTTCTAAAATGACTGTACTCCTTTGTGACATTTCGAAGAACGGGCACTTCTGCCATCATTAGGCTGAGTCTTTTATGCCCTGATAGGTCCCTGCACCTCTCTAACTTTTCAATACTTTGATCAACATACCGTAAGTTTACGATTGATCAGGTCCCGGCCATATATAAGCGGCACCTATTGCTTTCGGTGTAGCGTCGGAAACATGTTGAAGTGTTTCGAAGTGAAGTGTTTAATAGTCATGAAACATTTGCTGTGTGCAAAAGTTCAAGTTTCCTCCCAATGTGCCTTCTTAAGACGTCTGTATGTACAAAAGCGGCTTTTCTTCTTAATGTTATGAACGCCGTTATCTATTGAAATAGTGTTTCTAGCTGTGCCCAGTTAAATGATACGTTCTGTTTCTCAGGTACGCAAAATGCTTTCGGAAGTCTTAACAAAGGAAAAAGGTGCATGACCAGAACAAAGGATGCCTTCTTCCCAAGCGATCTTTCTGTCTTTGATTACAACCTGCTTTTCTATGCGGTCATTCCAAAGCCAAGTTGCATTATAACACATACCCTCATAAAAATATACAATAGCTTCTCTGTCTAAAGGTTTAACGCAGCTGTTTCCTGTCTACAACATGATAATAAAACATGGGAATGAATAAAGTACCCTTATTACAAGTCGTGCACATACATCAGATTATATTTATATTAAATAATAAAACATGGGAATGAATAAAGTACCCTTATTACAAGTCGTGCACATACATCAGATTATATTTATATTAAACATTAACATCAATTGTAATCTCATTAATTTACTGAAATATGACTTTAATTTTCTGCTACAGTATAAAGCTATAGTACCTCACCACAGGATGCCGGAGATCGTCCAGCACTGGTATAAATTCTGATGGTTTCTGTAACATGGTTTTAAGCCAGTACACGTGGATTTTAATTCCTGCTTTTGTTTGGGGCATATGTTTGTTAACAGGCGCAGTACGGTGTTTACTGATTGATTATCTGCTTTTACTATTCTTGCAGGTTTATTTTCTCTGGTTGCGGAATTGTCTGCTGAGGATGCAATAATATTTGTTGTCTGGGATTATACTCTGGTTGTATTAATGATTGTTGTATGGGGATTTACTGAGGTACTTAGAGTTGAACTTGTGTTGGGTTTTCTTTTTGTTACATGAGGTCTGAGTCGTGGGTTTTGGGTGGGAGTATTTGAAGTTCGTAATGTTGATTTGTTTCGTTCTGGAGGGACATTTTGGAAAATTTCCAGCAGTGTATGCATTGGCTGTTGTTTGTGGCTTATCTGATTTTTATAGATTTGATAGGACGTCAAATTTGTTGGTTGTTTAGTTGGAAGAACTATAGTGTCTTGCTCGTTTATGTATCAGAGATAGAGGTGAAAGTGTCGCCTTCCTCCTACTCGATGATGCAGTTGGCCCATGGATACCCGTCACACTAATAGTGTTTCCTGACGCTGTAGGCATATCTGCTGTCTTCTTTGTTTAATTTATTTCCATCTTTGAATCGTTCTACACTTCACGTATCGTCGTTTGTGTAATACTGTTACAGGTCACTAGGAGTTCCGTGCCGTTTAAACCTATATGATGCCCTATTAATATGAAATGTTCAGGTAAGGCCGAATTTTCGTTGATTAAATTTTAGGCTACGTATGTGTTTCGTTTATGCGAGTCTTAACTGGTCTGCCCGTCTGCATGATATATGCCTTGCCTTATTCACACTCATTCATATAACGCACCGGCGATAGATAAGAGGATTGCGATATCTTTGATTGGACATTGTACTGAGTTATTTATAGCATTATACGGAGGTTTAATATGATGCGGAAATAATAAAGGATAGTTAAGCTGTAAATTATTTTGATAAATTTTTAGACAATGATGTGTCACAAGGACCTAATGTAGACAAAGGAAATGTTACTGAGCTTGCAAAGCAATGAGGCACTGAGAAGCAAACTCGGAAAAAAAAACCACTACAAAATAAATCAATAATTCTACCAGTATGTTTTATCATACCTGATGTATGAATAACCAGATAATATAAAATGTAAATTTCCACAATAATTATGCACTTTAATTGACAATGCTACGGCGCCTTCAATGTTACTTGGATGAGTATTAACTATAATACAAATAAAAAAAATTCAAAGATATCTTAAAATTCTTCCCCAAACGATCAACAATCAAAGACATGTTGCTAAACGAATCAATTAAGGCTTAAGGATGGCAATTTATTTAATAATTCTATAAAAACGATAATTATATTTCACTAAACTGTTGCAGGCCACCTAGCACAGTCGTGGACATATAGCGGTTCTAGTCAGGAAAAGGAAATCAGGTTGAGCATGTATAGGTAAGACGACTAAATTGTTGTTTTTAGCTCAAAAACTTTTAATTTCTTATAACTCTGATACCGTACTGGTACTTCCTTTTACAATTCAAAGACATAGGACCAGATTACTATCCATTTACCGGGGGAATGCTGCAATATCACTCTCATGTGCTTGATTAACATCCGATTGCTCTTGCCTTACTTAAATACAACAGCATGATGTTGATTTAAGCTTATAAATGGGAACGTGAACAAAAAATTGAACTCAAATTTAAAAAAAACATCGGTATTTACTACACACTTCAGCCTCGGCATAAGGAGCGCAATACTTCCGTCAGATATTTTGTATCTATGCAAAATTTAAAAACAGATTTCACCCGAACGTTCAACGCCACACGTAACCGAGCTCGTTAAAGCACGGACTCGTGAGCGGGACGTCTGCAGTTTGAATACCAAGACCGTCCTCCCTGACTGAGGTTTTTTACAAGTTTTTCTCAGTCCTCATAAATGGTAAATGCTGGGGAGGTACCCTAAACTTAGACCTGGAACGTTTCCTTCCTTGAAAATCCTTTTCGAATATATCATTTCATCTGATATATCACCAGTGTTCACTGCCTATGGTGACCCAATAGCAAAAAAGAGTGTTAAACACTATTAAAAATGAAATTACACTATGAACAGCCATGAGATCATCAAACAGCTAACTATGAGCCTGCCATGCAGTTCTTGGTACTGACAGCAAGATGATCTAGCAGTCACAAACAAACGTCAATGCAAGTTGACATTATATACCATCTCTAATCATTTGGTATGAGCTTGCGTTCTGTACCGTTCCGGACGCAACGCAACGTCCACCACAGTAATCCCATTTTAACCTAAATAAAACCATAAAACGCTAAAGTGTTGCTCCATGTTACTGGTGGGCATGATCTACAAATTCGCCCATAATTCGTTGCCGCGGATTCGGGATACGCACCTTGAAAATTGTAATTTTAATTTTTCTTAGCTTTAAATCCACCTAGTTGTTTTGGTGGGTTCCCAATTGCCCATAATTCTCCAGTAATAAAGTAAAATTTAGTTACTTACTTTTTCGCACCCAAATTCAGCTTGGCCTTTAGCAACATACCCAGTTCGTTCACCTTAAGCGATAGATAAATTGTAATTTACGAAACATTAACTCTCACTCCAGTTCATCCTCTAACTAGGAACCTCACCTGAGCCAAAAAGTACATACTAAACCTTGAACACAGAAAAAAAATTATTACTTACAAAGAAATAATTTCAAGGCTGTACCAATATACTTTCACTAATGGTGAAAATATAAAACGTTTCAATTGTAACAATTCTTACTAAAAATGTTATAAATTGAAATATTATATTGCTGATGTACATAAATTTGCTGAGCATAAATTCTGCTAAATGTGCTCTGAAGTTACAGTTCTGTAAGAAAGTTACAGTTTCGCCTCTGCTATTGAAAGTGCAATCTCTCCTCCTTTTCTATTGGCAGTGGTTTACAATATTCCACTCCACATCCTTCCGCCGACATCTGAAGAGAATTTAACATAAGAAGTATCCTAGAGAGAAAAACGGTCGGGGAACTATAACTTTCAAATACGGGAGAAGACGATTACCAAGTATGTTTATTTATTTCCCAATTAATGAAATTTAATTAGCATGTAAATGACTCTAATTTAGTTTGCTCATATCAGGCCCTTCACAACATAAATAAACTTTTGACTATAACAGACAGTGTAAATATGATGAATTTATTCAAGTTTTTTTGTTTAAATAATGTGTTGCCCTGAATCCAACTCGATGTAACAATTCAGAAGGGTAAGATCAGGCAAAGCTAATGCTAAACCCGTTTTGGGGAAAATTCGGCTAGCGCGACTCCAGTTCAATCGGAAACGCTGCTGGTGGTCACGCGACTATTTGCCTATTGGCGAATTGGTCAAAGAGTACCCTAGTTTAAACGTGTCAAAGGATCCGTTCTTACCGGCTAATGAGCACATCATGAATGTTGTACCAAAGTATAACCAGTATATTCCTAAAGAAAAATTTAGACTTTAACCGGATCAAGTAGTACCTATGTTGGAACCGTTGTATAGAGGTCAGCTGAGGCAATTTTGACCCTCTTTTATGAAATAAAGCGAATTAAAAATATTGTAATTCTGTCACGGTAATAAATGATTGATGTCACTTAAGATGTAGTGTCCTCGAAACATAGCCTCATAAAATCATTTGGCATCTGAAAAAATGTTTTGTTTTGTGTACCGCGTAAGCTCTCAAAGTTTGTTGATTTAATAATGTTATATTCTGTGTATGGCGCTTTTCAATATACCGATCTCCAATAACGCTTTGATGTATCTGATGCCGTGCAAACACAAAATGCTCAAGAGATATACACAGAGACACAGTGGAGTCTCAGTGAAGCCTGTTGCGCATGTAATGCACCGTAAATATATGAATGTCGTTTGCGAAGTTGCAAAAATGTACCAGAGTGGGCCAGACTGTGTGCGTGTGATGAGTACGAAGCTAAAAGAGATATTGAGATATTAGAATTATAATTACCAAACTCGAGAATATCCAGAAGCGGTGGTCATGATGATTTGCCGACGGATGTTAAAGAAAAATAAGCTTGTACCTACAGTTGGTTTCTGCACAGTTTTGTTTTTTAATTAACTTTGTTAATGCAGCAAGAATATTTGTATAAAGGGACGATAGCGTAAATCCGTCCTTAACAGCAGAATCTTGATGCTAATCCGACGATGATTTAAATGTATTAGTTCTCACTGTTTTACCTATGTAGCAAGATGATGATATGTAGCTTATATCTTGAATCTGAACTGAGCCTAATCTAAGGCCTACCATATTCCCAAAAAGAGAAACACCATTAAATTAATTTTGCTAACTCACTTTATGTACCCAGCTCAAAAGAAAAAGTTATGTGAATGACTGGAACATGCATGTCCTCAAAATAAATGCAGCAAAATCACTTTTTCACACAGGCAAATAGAATAAGTTATTTACTTTAGTTTGAACAAGTAATACAGCTCCAAAGTGACTTCAAATTATTACTTTACTGAATAAACTAAGGTAATGGAATCCAAGGTGTTATATTTATTGCTTAACACGTATTTATTGTGGGCTAACATTCGCGAATAGTTCTGCAACGATAATAATATTAATTTTAATGAATAAATTAGAGCTGTTGAGGGGGTTCCAGATTATGTATAAAATACATACGTAGGACACTGGCCCTTCATTATGATACATATTTTGCTCGGATTTTAAACTCTCTTTCCCTATACATAATAATGGGTTCATACTCTTATATTATTTAAGATCTACCTAGTCTTATATTATCACCATTCTGTCTCTGGTGCCTTCTGATGTACATAAAATCGTACAGTATAGATAAGATTCAATTGATCGATTATGCAATAATTTAAAAACATACAGAGATATTGTTTGAACATATGTTGGACGATCTCCGATTTCATAGTAAATACTGAAAACAATTAATGTGCACACTGAGCGATCTTCTTAACAAAACATTACTTGCGGTTGGGATAGCATAACACGTTAAGGCGTTACAACCTTCAAAGGTTTTCTTTTAAGCTGAGTGTACAACACACTAACAGGGCTTCATTCTGGGGAGAGTGGGATTGGCATTTAGAGCTTCGCGTATCCTAATCTGCTGAAAGACCTTGGGTGGCTGACATATTGCCATGGAACAGGTGCAGTTCTTGTTAGAATTTCTTTGTTTATTTAAATGTTTATACTTTCAAGCATCATATAGAACGAAGGGATCGCAAAAATTAGCACAATATAGCATCAAAATGTTAAAAATTTAGTTTATTGTTCTTATCATTAATAATATTATTCTCCTTAAGTGTTGTATTTTTAGGCAACAAATAAGTAAATGTAAGTATAAAAGGCTCTCTATTTTTCTCCCATATGATGCAATGATATTATGTCTTTAAAAGGTTATAGAATATATTATTAAATGTTAATATTAAATGAATTCTAGAAGTTGAACAACCCCAACATTAAGATACAATCAAAAAAGAAAGATACGTTAAGTGCAAAGTTTTATGAACTGCACACATCTTTCCCTCTTGACCTTTGGAATTCTTAATAGACATAATATAATAGATATAATAAAGACATTTTAAAGACATATTAACTTTCATAAAAGTAGAAAAGTTTATTTAGACTTTCGTGAAATATTACAAATATTTCTTGTATCCTTTTATGAATTTTTTATTTCCCTCAGCATATTTTTATTATCTGTTTTTCAGTTTATTTATCACAGCTTTGTTTCATTTCTCCTTTGTATTACAGTCAACATATTCTAACAAATGTGTAAAAACGTTTTTGACGTTACATTAATACCGTGAATCTAAGTATAATTTAATACTTTTTTTCTTAAAACTGCAATAATTAACTTTGAGATTATAAACAGACGTCAATGACTATACTTTCCCGAAATGGCCGTAATGAAGTTTAATTAATAATGACATACGAATCAAATATTTCTGTTGGCAACGACTTAATCATAAATATTAAACGAAATGCTTTTGATAGTGAGAATTGTATGTGACTTAAAGTTTATATAAAGTATCACACAGAATATGCATGCCTACTATCAGCATGTTTCCTTATATTAATGTTCGCATAAAGGTATTGATGTGTAAATAAACACAAATGAGACAGCTTAAGAGTACATTTATAATATATTTCATTGAATTCTGGTAACTTACAAAGTCTGCTACCGCCAGTTTAGTAGACAAGTAGAAATGTCAATTTAATGCATGATCAACTAGCAAAACTACAAACAGAACCACTAAGATGTAGTAAAATGTACAATTTTAAAGAAGAGTTACATAGAAAACAAAACATAGCTTTTAGCTATGTGTCTCAAATTAAAGTCTACCCGTGAACACGTTTATCTATTAATGCATTGTAACAACGAATAATACACCAATAGTAAATAAAGAGGATTTCATTCAAGTAATAGCACGTCTGGCATGTAATCTGTCTTTTATTCACATGAGAAAGAGCAAAGAAGAGCATCTGTTTGGAAAACAAAATGGGACTAAAAGTGAAGCAATAGATTCCTAATTATTTCTACTTGTAATTACTTAAAAGTTATTAAATGTATAAAGTCCTTCAAAGTTTTTGGAGAGAATTATAAAGCAATTCTGCCTGAAGTATATTCACCATCGGGAGCATATAGTAGTTGATTTGAGACCCTGAAATGGCCTCCATGTGAGATTTTCATACAAAAAGCGTTAGAAACTGTACTGCAGTTATTGTTAAATGTACTAGACTAGTGCGCATCAAACGTTTTATTCTGCTTATATGTATGAATAGTTGTCCTTTTCTCATGAAATTCATTGCCAAAAACTAAAAGCCTATTATTAACTTAGATTTCATGGTTCGGTTTCAATTAGTCGGTCCTTACGTCCAAGAGTCAGTCAATTAGATAAGCAAAACGGAAATAAAAGGACAAAATAGTTGGTTGAATTGTTCCATAACGTTTTGTGCGAAGTGATATATGAGTACTTTGTTCCAAAAATAATGATATATTTTTATTTTTAATAATGTCAGAACCCAAGGGAAATATTCAGTGCCTATTACTTGAACGGGAAATATAAATTAAATTTAGCTTATATTATTACCATATGTATATCTCACTGTATTTTTGTAAAAGCTGTGTCATTAATTATAATATATATTGAATGATAGATTATGCACAACCTGGGTAAATGCTAATTAAATAGAGGCGTCACACTACTTGTAATCACATTACTTCACACTCTATTACACTACATGCTTACTTCAATGTCTATCCTTTTTCATCTCTCTGTTCGCTCCCTGTTTTCTCAGTGATATTTGAAAAATATTTCGCTACTTATAATATTTAAATATTTTATTATATGCTTAAGTGTATTTTTCTCCGGTTTTAATTTTAATATATAAAAGTAGGCATTTTAAATTAAATTAAGTATTCTACCCTTTGATTCAAAGCAGGGAATAATGATAAACATTGAATTTGATGGAAAAATCGAAAAAGAAATTTTTGGTACTTCAGTCGTGCTCAAGGGCTAACCGCTTGTGTCGCTTGGGGCAACGATGGCATTTCCGGGAGAAAGGAATGAGGTGATGGGGATACCGGGTAGCCAGGGTCCAGGGGCAGTGAGACATGGACCTACCCTGGATCCCTAACATTGTTCCCAGATAGAGCACTCCGACGTTGGCGGAACCCCCTGTATGGAAATCTGTTAACTATCGACGTATACAGGATCTATGTCCCTTTGGGTTATTGCTGTACTTTTAACAACTTATCGTTAAACTAGAGTTGAAAAACTTGAATGATGCTCAGGATATTGCGACTTCCTTCGTTAATGCCGTTACGGATTGGTACGCGGACTGATCTAGTTTGCTGTGATTAAGACATCGAACTGTAAAATTAGTAGATAATCAATACATCTTAACGATAAGGCAATATATGAGCGAAGAAACGACATAGATGAGATTGCTGAGTCGTATAATTTAAAATGTTGGTGTTCTGTTGAAAATTGCGTTACAACATTATTTCATAATTCAAAGGATATGATTCGCATTTGATTCTACGGTCTTTTAGTATACGTGGGTAAGGTTATAAAGTGAGAATTTTGTCTAAAATTTTAAGAAAAGTTGATATGATTTCCGTGTTGATGCAGACCGTGAAAATTAGATTTATGAATAATAAGAACTTCCTATCCTCCAGTCTTGCAAATTTGGCAGAAGAAATTGCGATCTTGACGTATACTCCGCCTGCAGTGAATACCAAGGCTCTTTTTTACTTCTTGACTGAAGAAAACATTTGACTTTCGATTCTAGCTATAACTGAGGAGGAGCTTAAAACGGGACTGGATTAGAAGCAGATATATTAGAAGATGAAAGTATGGAAGAAAAGGGTCACAATTGAGGTCAGAAGGAATATTTTGAGACTAAAATAAAATTATTACTATGTGGAAAAAAATCTAAATTACATGGAAGTTTAGTAAAACAAATAGTAAAAATATTGTACGAATATTGCATGGCATAAAGCCTTTGCCCATAGCCCAAAATATTAATGATGAAAATTGACTTTTACTAAAATGTTCACTGGCGATATTATGGAAAATATTGTTGAATGTACATATTTAGAGATTGTAAGATTGCGGGTAAATTTTGACCTAGCAAGAGAGACAACAAAAGGACTGAAATATGGGCATTTTGTTGTAGATACATTTATTCCAATAATAGTTTAAGAGATATATAAATACATTTTATATTCTACACAGATCGTTCATGCTCCTATTTACCCCTAAATATGTTGAAGATAAAACCCAGAAACACACAGACCACATATATACACACACAATTAATCATACACTAAAATGTCCAGGAAATAACCCCCCCCCCAGCCAAGACGTAAAAAATGATGCAATTTACTGTCTTAAATATTTCACTACAGGCACTAAACAACAGATATACATAATTCAATACATAAAAATATAATCACAAAAATACATTTAACTCTTTTGCTGCCCCGCAACAACCCGATCGGTTTCCTAAGATCAGCTGAAAGGCGGCCTAAGGCCCGCCTCACTTACACAACAGTAAACTGCAGCGCTTTTTTTAAGGGAAATGCACCACTTTGAAAATTTGCTTGCTTTTATAACCTCAAAAATAGCAAATAGCGTCACAAAATCTTGCGAATAAGGAGTGCATATTATACAGAGTTGATTAGTGGCAACACAAGTATATAATAACTTTAAAATATCTTCATTCTTTCAACCCATATTAAATATTTTCAAAAAATAGGATTTTCGTGTTTTGGTACTAATTATCAACTTAAAAATTTAAGATAAACCATAAATCTATATGTCTTCCCAATGATATGATTCATTTATGAACAACATTCCATAAAATATATTATGCGTAGCATGTTGCGACTATTAATTTTAAAAAATTAAACATACGAGGGTAGGTCCATAAGTTTCCGGCCTAACCATTTTTTAGGTATGATGACAAAAACTATATTTCACTTTTCAATATAGGTATTCTTTATTGCATTGCACTTCTCACATCTTTGAATTAACATTTCATTCCCCTCAAAAAAGTCTTGTTTGCAAAATGGCATAAACAGCATCCATCACTTCTTCGTCACATTTAAATTTCCTTCCTCGAAGGTCCTTCTTGAGTGTTGATAAGAGGAAATAGTAACTGGGAGCTATATTTGGGCTTTATGGTAGATGGTCGATCTCCTTGAAGCCACATTTCTTCACAGTTTCCTTTGCAGTAAGAGCTGTGTGCGCAGGCGCGTTGTCGTGAAAAAGGTGCACACCACCACTTAGTTTTCCTCTACTTTTCTCTTTGATGGAAGCACGTAGTCTGTGAAGTAGGCCAGATCCCCATTTACTGTGGTGTTCCTCTCCTTGAAGTCAATGAAGATTATTCCTTCACAGTCCCAAAAGACTGTGGCCATGAACTTGTTGGTTGGTTTAGCGACCTTGGCCTTCAGAGGCGGTGCTTCACCAGGTTTACGCTACTCCATTGACTCCTTTTTTTTTTTTTTTTTTTTTTTTTTTTTTTTGCTAAGGGATCATAGTAGAGGATCACAGTTTCATCTCCTGTAACAATTGTTTGCAGAACTTCTCTCTCGTTGCCACGGTAGAGCTCCAAAAATATCTGACAACAGATGATTCGTTGCTGCTTTTGGACTGAGGAAAGAAATCTAGGCACCCATTTTGCACTAACCTTATTCATGTTTAACTTAAAGGACTGTTGTTTTAGAAAGGCCCAACCTTGCTGCTATTTCTGTAACTGTGAGCCGCCGGTCTTCCATAATTTCTCCTACCACAAGAGTGATTTCAGGAGTGAGCATCTCCAAGCGCCGACCTGCATGCTCTTCGCCTTCAATGCTTTCTCCACCCATTCGAAAAAGTTTGGGCCATTCTTTTAGGGTAGAATATGAGGGGGATGCTTCGCTATATACGCCGTTTATTGGAGTAAGTTCTTCTTTTGTAAAGAACTTAATAACACCTGGTTATTCTATTTTGAACATGTCACAATGTTCTACACAGCCTTTTTTATGCAGCTATATATGAATAACTGAACACAGCGGAGCGGAAGTTACAGCTGCAATTATTTACTTAACAGATATGGTATGACACCAGATAAGGTTTTTGCGAAGGCGATAATCCCTATTGGTGAGGCCGGAAACTTGTGGACCTACCCTCATATGTGCAAGTAAGGACTGAGAAGTGAGCTAGTTAAATGTACTTACTGACAGAAGCAGCAGAGAAGACCTCTCATGAGATAAATATGATATTTCGCTTTTCAAAACGTCTGAAATCACGCATAATGAACTTAGATTTACTTATGTATGTGTGCATTAACGCTGAACACTAACAATAATACTTTGCTTAATACTAATAATATAATAAAAATAAGAAAAACGCACTGAGCTGAAATATCTTCCAGGTCTAACACAAAACGAAGAACATACTTTATGATAACTGTACATATTGTATGTATTTGTTTATATACATGACCCCTCCTGTCTCTCTTTCTTTCTGTTGTGTGGAGTGACAAATGACACATTGCCTTTCTTATTATCTTGACAGATTTTCAAATCAAACTCACACAAGAATGCCATCACATCACATTGCTGTTAATTGAATTACTCATTTCTGTCCCCTTCACAAACCAATTCTTATTCTGTGATTTAATAATAGACGAGCAGAACTGTAGCTGTGTTATTCTCTTTCATTAAGTTTTCCTAGTTAACAGACATGAGTTTAGTATCATTCTTGAAATATTATCAAATGAAAGTTTCTTCCAATATTTTATGGTTATGGGTTCATTTAAATAAAAATTAGCTATCCTGTCTTTAGCACCAATTTTTCACATATAACTGTTAAAATTTAATATTAAATCAGGTTTCCTTAAGCTTCATTTCTGATTCTGGAAGATGGAAGCACATCCGATGCTGTTGCAGATCCTCGTGTGGTTATAAGCCCTACAAAATTATTTTGAAAGTTATTTTGCTTCCATACCACCAATAACACTGATGTGCATTTATTGCAAACCAATTTGAGTATTTTTCAGAGTATCCGGCAGTCCCCTTTTGTATCTTTGGATGGTGCGGGTAATATAATATATCCTTATCGAATGCAAATGCTTTGCTAGGGAGATTGGTACAAAAAGTTGCTTTATAGACATGATAACCTCTCATCAGATAAATGCTTAAACATGAAAGTTCCAGGTGAATTGTATAAGCAAGATTGGGTTTTGTTTCGTTTTTATCCTCCACTGATTTTGCACATCTGTAAACAAAACGCCTAAAGAATGGTTGCTAACTGCATAGCATATCATCCAGAATTTTATGTTTATTTTACAAATACTGAAGTAGTTGTGCATGACACTTAGTGCTAACTAAACGTTCGTCTATGGATAGTTGCTAGTGATGTTTAAATCTATTTGCATGATTGAAAGGAGGAGGGAATCTAGCACAGGGATCATAGTCAGGAGAGCCGGAAGTTGAAAGCTTGCTATTGTCAACAAAATGAAAACTTTTTAAAAGCAACCTATTTATGGAAAATATTTTAGGAAAACATTATCTATTGTGTTCCAGTATGGCACAATCGTAGGCTTTCCTATTAATTCCAAGTTCAAAATTACAGAAATAAACGCCCTAATTTCATGAATTGTTGTCCGTCTCCAGGATCCTTAATTTTGATCTTGTTGATAGCTCATGTGCACTTGTACCTGGTTACCATAATGGTAAGTTTCTGTCATAAAGACGGGTTATTCAACAAAGACGGGTTAAAAAGTAATTGTACATGATATGAGAAGTAAACCTGGCGGAGGAATAACAAGTTATGGGTTCAGGAACTTCCACGAAGGAGACAAAAGGTTCAGGATTGTGAGACATTTCATAATAATTTTCATGATCCTATGAAGTAGTATTAGTGTCGGTGTTAAGAGAATGAAGTACCACACGCCTCTTCTTTAGTTGCGCAGAAGCAGGAGGGGTACCAGGTACAATCCTTTACTGTCAGAACGAAATGGTCCCTCTCACTACCGGATATCAAATCATTAGCACTAACCCCGCACTGCTCAATATACGTAATTATCTTATCATCTTCTATGCCGGCCTTAAAAACATCACAGAAAAACTTGCATTTTCAACCTTCAAAAGACTACTAGGAGAGCTGTCAGATTTCAAAGGCTTGCATTCCCTCACCAAAGGCTGTCCAAAAAAAAAAAAAAAAAAAAAAAAAAAAAAAAAAAAAAAAAGGATATAATGGAATTTTAAGCCTGCCGACGCGATCGGCGCTGGAATCTTACAATGGATTTAAAGAAGTCGACCAGATCGATTCTGGTGTTTAAAGGGCGGCAACCGCGTTACAGCATGACACCAAGCGGGTTAAAATAAATGAGTACAACATATGCTATGTCCTCTCTAGCCATTTATTTTCTCTCGCATATCCTATGTTCTTAATAAATTTACATAGCACCTTTCAATTATTCTTATCAATACTAAATTCAGACATGCCGCCCTGCTCCTTCTCCACTTGACAAAATTTTCGGTGAGGATCTGCAACCTCCAGCACTCTGTAGCTACACATTGTGGGAGGATGTATACTCGGTTGAACTTTTACCACACATGAACCCTGTGTTAACTGTTACTTTCTGCACTTTCAACTCGCTAGACAACATTCCCGTTCTGTCTTTTCCTGCCCATTGTAGCTTTTATTGTAAATTCAGTGAGATATTATAAAATCACAAATCTTCCATTGCCTAATTATGCATATCTATTAATTTCCTTCATAGTTTCCTCCAAACAGTACTTATCCCCTCTCCCACATCCAGCCAATTCCTATTGTATTCAAACCTCTTTTTAAGATAGATGTCCAGTTCCCAGTTTCATGGTTTTTCAATTCCTGATGGCAATTCAGTTTAAACATTGTGTCTACGCCCTTATTAAGTCTAACTACTATTTGATAGCCATGTTGAAAAAATGTTATGCCATGAAAATTGCTAACCTCTTTTCTCACTCAGAATTAACCCACTCCTATCAGCCCTTTAAATTCTTTGCATAAAATTAATATGAATTTGTCGTTGACTTTTCTGCTTGCTCCCAATCACAAAAGTTCCATTACTTATTGTTGCTCTTATTTTTGCTTTGTATATTTGTTGTAAGTGATGACGGGCACTTCCAAGATCCCCGTCATTCAAGTGAACAGCTCATTTAGCTGTTTCCTTGCTTTTCTTCTTGATTATTCAATGTGCCTTGAACATTTGCCATTCATTAATAAATACCAAAATATATTATGTTTTTAACATTTTGGATTCTTCCCTCTGATAATATGAAGTTGAACATTGAACATTGAACATTGAACATTACCTGCATACAAGAGTACTGGAATTGGATCGATCAAAATTGAAGCATAATAATCAGCTCCACATAACTGCACTGAAATGTCAGCTATGAGTAAATTAAATAAAAGAGGTGAAAAAATGCCATCTTGTTTAACTCCCCTCTTAGAGCCTAAGTTCTGGGTTTCATTATTTTCTCCATACTTCACACAGAAATTAACTCAGAGGTTAATTCTCTATCAGAAGTTTCAACATTTTATGAGATAGCCCTTTTTCCAAAAAATTCTACCATAAAGCATTTCGTGCCACGGAGTCAAATACACGGTTAAAATGTTTAGTAAGGTCTAGTCTCGGCTCAATGTTTACAAAAACCGCACAAATTCTGCTTGCAAGTCTATGTATATTCCTACTGGCTTATTACCCTTCAATGAATTTATATCCTTTATTAGTTCCTCCTTTGTAATGACCGAATTTAATACTGGGATCAAATGGTCTTCTAGTTACTCCTGGTCTCACCCAGTTTTATTTTACACATACAATAATCAAAAGTGTCTAACCCAAATTTCCGCCGAGATGTTATGTATTTGTAAACGTTCCTGTCTGTTTTTAATAGTTCACCACATTCCCATAATGCTACTTTTTTGTGTTAAAATCATAACTATATCCGCCATGAGCATTTCTCTTTGGCGTCCTTCACTGCATCAACTTATGGCATGAGCTAGGGAATTGTAGTGGTAGGAATGCTCCTTGATATAATTAAAGATCTTATGATATGGCAAATACTCTTATTATCTATCGTGTATGTCCACTATAAAGCATTTCTTCAATAATTATTATATAAATGAGTGAAAAACTTGATGAGAACCGTCAATCCATGGAGACTGACTGGCCCTTACCTTAGGGGTGATGTCACTGAGCCGGAGTTGCAGAGCGGCGAACAGCAGCGCATGGCAGCTCGAACGAAGAGTGAAGATGAGGCCCGTATCAAGGCTCTGCCGCCTTCTAATATAATTTTCCACCGCCTAGGAGGGTCATCACATGTTGTGTTAATCAGACTTATGGTAAACCAACACCCCTGGTTTGATTTATGGTGACCAATGAGAAGGAATCACGTAGGTGTTAGGTTCTTTCTATAGCATCCGTGATCGTCCTAAGTTCAGCATGATTCTGGTTGTTTCTAAGCTGATGATTTCGTCATGGTAAAATAATTTAAAGCCGTCATCGGAAGTAGAAAACCAAATGTATTTGTATAAGCTACAACTTTTTGTTTCAACTATGATACGTAAACGTATAAAATTTGCAAACAAATAAAATCATATGTTCTCATAATAATTTTGACCATTTATTAAATCAATGCACCCCTCGGCCGCACTTGTGACAACTGTTACTTTATATTTTTTCCTTATTTCTATTTATTGATTTCGATAAAGCTTCCCACACTCCCTTAGAAAAATTATTAAATTAAAGGTTTTTTCCGCCTTTCTATTATCCCCTTTACGTAATTCAATATGCCATTCTTTATTGTTTTTAAATTTGTTTACCTCCACATTCTTCCCAGTTGATTACAGTTATGCGGCAATTGTTTTAATAGCTGTATTCACATCCACAATAATGTCCACACTTTGCTGAGCTAGTACGAAATTGAAATTTGCAGTCTCCACTTTTTTTCAAGGAAAACAATTGATCTTTCTGTTAATTGCTGTAGTTCTTCCCTTCATAGAAGCCATTTCTGTCCTACTCTAAGTTTAGTTATAATTCTATTGGTGAACATAACCAGCAATTTTGAACTAAATCATGGGAAAACATACTCAATGACACGAAAATTCAATTAAAAACAATGTTTCGCGTTTGTATCCTCCTCGATTTCATACTTAATATTTCTAATTCAAAAAACTGCACAGAGTAAAAGCAGTTCCTTACCATCAGAATTGAACATCTTATCCTTTACTTATTCTAGAAGCAACTCTACGTTCATTCCTATCTTTTTCTCTTGTAAATGTAACATTTTCACAACCAATCATTACATTAAAGACCCCCATGACTGCGAATCCTGATTCGGCGGGTTTGAGCATTGATGGTATCCCCCAGATCTTCAAAGAAAGCATGTAAGACTTAACTACATGTTAGTGGTTGACGATACAAACTGACAATGCAAATAATAAAAATATTTATTACACTAATACGAATACATTCAACCCTTGGCATATTTACAAACATATGCTCTGTATGTTTCGACATGCTTTCGACATGCTTAGCGTTCCCCCTGGATATCTTTATGAAGTTGTCCTTGCCTTATTCATACAACAAAACATTCATCTTTAAAGCCTCCCCATCCCCTAACTATATCTCTATAATGCTTAGAACAGAGATGGATTTACATTACTCCATAAATCTATCATTTGAGAGTTTTCTCCTTAATCCCTCGATGTTCTGTACACCGACTAGGAAGGGAGTGGTGAACCCATGCTTTTTTGTAGTTGAGGTTTCTTTTCTCGCCTCATGTCTTTGGGACTTCCTAGCCAAATAATCTGTCACCTCTTCCCCTGTTTTAATGTTTTACAGTTGCTCTAATTCCCCTCGATATTGTTAATGCTGCTGTTGCTGCTGTCACGAGCCTCACGCTCCTACCACCGCTACGGTTTCTCTTGTTCGAGGTATTACCATCCCCTCCACCAGAGCTTCTACCACCGCTGGGGCAACGAGCCAGCCGCCTTTCCTGTCAATCCTCTCGTCCGACCCTCCCCTGTGTCTAGTGTCCACCACTGGTTCCTCTGGTTTGCAGGAATTCGAGGGGGGAAACGCCTCTCCAAATCCACAGAACAGCTCCAGCTCATCCCTGCTTCTCACTCTCCAATTGATCACCAACATGTCGAAGGATAAGAAAGCCTAAGCTCCATGCCTACACCTTCAACAAGATCTTTCATAAAAAAAATCCGTTCCTGTCGCACACTCACTAAAATATTCGCTGATAGAGAAACAATATCTATCGAACATTAAGACACCTGAAACACTTTCTAAAATGCCAATTTACAAATGATTTCTGTTTTCTCTTGT
The DNA here is from genome assembly GCA_030762175.1 of Metallyticus violacea. Lineage (NCBI taxonomy): Eukaryota > Metazoa > Arthropoda > Insecta > Mantodea > Metallyticidae > Metallyticus > Metallyticus violacea. The sequence continues at coordinate 251,034,834 of CM060846.1, read as the reverse complement.
ATACTTCTTATATTGTCTCCAGGCCACCTCCAGCCCCTGGACACATCCTGCGTTTTACAACATCACAACAAAGTGAAATAAAAACACAACCGTCCACCATTACGTTTAGTAACCAGCTCTCATTACCATTTATAGGATTGGTGTTTTCTGGTGTAACTAAATAAGAAAATCATAACCATTTTCATGAAGAGTGGACAACAATTGAACAGGTTCACAAATATTTAGAGCATGCATGGGCTGTAATATGATCCTGTTCTCTCTTGCTGTGATTAGATTTGATGATAGGCATACCAGATAAATAAAAAGAAATTGACATAACTGGCTGCTATTAGGTACACTGTTGATTGTTTTGTAGAAAACTACAAATACAATCATTACTGGGGAAAACATTACAATAGATAAAATGTCGATGCTATTTAGTGGAATATGTAGTTTTATTCAGTATGCATCTCCAATAAACCATCAAAAGTGGGATAAAATATTTGTGATTGAAAAACTATTTCTGTCAATAATTTAGAGATCTACTGTGGTCAACCCCTAGAAGATGAATATAAAATGTCCAATACATCGGCAGATATTATTTACCATTTGCTTCAACCATGTAAAGGAAAAATATTATTGTAATTAGTAATAATTGATATAAACAATACCCTTTAGCGCTTTTGAAAGACAAAGTAACAATGGCTGGAAATTTTAAAATAAGAAATAATAACGGAGAGCTGTCAATGGAGTTTATTATTAACATTATTTCGTAGTCGTACATATCTTCCACTATTATACAAATTTGGCACCCTTGAACAAGTCAACTGCCTTTCCCCTTACTTCAGAGCTCATTCATACCGTCTTCCTATGTCCCTATCTCCCCTGCAGGCCTTTAACTATGCTGTGATGTAACCGTGAGGTCGGTTTCCTGACCCCCGTAATGATATGCTCCAATTGTCTTACTCTGAGCGGGAAATATGATACGTCATTTGGGAGGCCTCAGCGGCCAGTACACATTTACTTTAGTGCTAAACGTCATCGGGGACTACCAGTCTGACCACTACATCCGATTTGAAACGAACCGGTGCCAGCATGTCGAACCACGGTATCCGGTTTCAACCTCTGCGACCAGTATACATAGTGTACTGTTTTTTCGGAATTGCAGTAATCAACCGCTACACCCTGTGTTACAGATTTTGCTCTCGCCGAGCTTTTCCCCACGGTTTCCACAACCAACACGACGTTCGTCTCGATAGCGCAATATTTTTTCCGGTCACTTTCCTTATTGACCACATGTCCGTTTCATGCTGCCAGGCACCGCCACGGGTGGCCGAGGTCGCTAAGCCACGGACTCGTGAGCGGGAGGTCTGCGGTTCGAATCCCGCCAGGACCGTCCTCCCTGACTGGGGTTTTTTCCAGGTTTTCCTCAGTCTTCATAACTGGCAAATGCCGGGGAGGTACCTAAACTTAGGCCTGGAACGCTTCCTTCCTATAAAAAAAAAATCCTTTCCCAATTTATCATTTCATCTCATGTATCATCAGTGTCCACCGCCTGTGGTGCCTCAGTAGTAAAAACGGGCGTTAAACACTACTCAAAAAAAAAAAATGCTGCCAGGAAGTTTACCATTTACGTCATAGGTTTTATCCTTTACGTCATACGATTTGAATAAAGGTTATCTGTTTTTCAACCAACAGTGATTTTTTGCGCACAGTCTGGTAAATACACACCATGTCGTAGTGTACAGGTCGATTTACAATACAAAAGGTGCTTTGCTGATTTTCATTCACTATGTGCTACTCTGCTACTTCATACAACTTTGAAAGTGCTATAACCATTTTGATTATATTACTTTTAAAACCATTACTTACATAATTAACGCTTTAACATTCATTTTATTTTTCATAAAATTTTAAAACACACACCATACTTCTTTTGAAGCGGCTGTTCAAATATTGCACAATTTTACTAGATTTACTTTTTTATATTGCAGTATTTACATTAGCAGTTTTATGTTATTTTCAGTGGTGGTTTCTCTGTTAAATTTGCTACCACCTTTGCTGCCACTTCGAACCCTTATTTGCATACCTACTTATAAGAGTTATTAAATGAATTCATTTATTACATTTTTATTATTCCTTACGCATATTCATAAATTCTTTCCATTAATTAAGTACTTCTTTTTAATGGTACTCACCTTTAATTTATTTATTACCATGTCATTTTTTAATATTACATTGCTATATTGGATTTATTGCATTCGAATTTTTGTAATAATTCCAGTTGCTGTTTATCTGACACTTTTGCAGTCATCTTTGCTGTGACGTGGGACCTTAGCCTTTGTAAGTATTATTAAATATATTCATTTAGTACATTTGAATTATTCCTTAGGTGTATTCATTAATTCGTTTCCATGCTCTGTATTTGCAATTCTTTTTTATTGGTACTCATATTTGATTCATTTTACCACTTTCTGTATTACTGCTCGTCCATGTTTAGTGCATGTATACACTCGTGTAAATTGCGGTGCGTGCTTTCAATAAGTAGAGATTGTAAATGTTCATAGTTTTTACTTGTATGCGCTTCATGTAAACAGCTCAAATATATTCTATTGTTTGTGATGAATATTGATACTGGTATTATCCTATATTCATGTAAAATAATTATGTAAACAGTCGTGCAGTGTTACCATTTCCATTTACAAATGAATGTATGTAAAGAAATGAATAGGCTCCAAGTTATTTTCATTAATACTTACGCTATTACTTTCTTAAACCATTTGTTTAATTCATCCTCACTTTATTCAGTTGCACAAAGATATGCAAACGCCTTTGCGTTATTTTTTCTTTAACAACCCGCTATAAACAACTCATTTCCAATAATTTTATTCATTCTCTTTGCTAACATTGCATTTACATTATGTTACACCTCACTCGCAACTATGCAATCAGCGAAATTAAAATTAATTGCTCTTTGAATGTTTCTAGTTTTCTTTGTTTTAATCTGTATTATTAATTCCTCGTTTGAGTCTTGTAATGTAACTTTAGTTTCGATTATAGTCTTATTGTAAACAATAGTTTTCATTTTGGAACAAACCGCATGAACAGACGCTAATTTTCCTTACATAATGTTTTCCAACCGTCACTTCACTTCAAAAATTTAACCGATTCAATACTACAATGCATTTACCTACATTGTCAGTTACCCATATTCCACCCACCCGCAAATTTAAAAGTATAAAACCGAAAGCATTGTTCATATGAAGTGATTTTGTGCTGTACATTGAAGCCATAAATCATATTACCCTTGTCTGTTGGAAACTTGAAAACTGTAACAGAACCAAGTCTCACCTATAGCTCTGTGATAATGGAAGGGTTCAGAACCATAGTAGGCCACCTCTATTGACCACAGAAATGTTATGAAATGTTATACCAGTGTTTATAATTCTACGTCATTTTAAAAAATAGTCTTTGCACAAGTCACTTTTATATAAGGCAAATGTTAATTCAAACTATAGAGAAAAAGAAATCCACAGTTTTATTAGGACTATCCTGGTTCAACTTCTTGGCACTCTACAGCCCTGAGTGAGACTTGGCCTGCCATGGCAACCTCTACTTCCTCTACCTCCGTCTCACGACTTTACTGGTAGAAGGTAATATTGCAGGGGGCATGTGATTAGCATGCCGGCATCCCGCAGGTCACTTACTGGCTCAAATTCCAACAGCGAATCCCAACGTACCTAATAGTCACGTTATAGTAGGCATCATGGCTGAAGTTGTGAATATGCAGTAAGTAAACAAGGCAGGGTATAATTCAAGGAAAACAAGTGGAAATAATGAAATTTATGTTAAAAATAAAAGCAAACTATGAGAAACATTAGAAAAAACGTCCTAAGGACCAGGGGAAGCAGTAATGAATATACGACATAGGGAAGAAGAAGAAGTTTTCTTTAACGGTTTTAAGGAGTCGAGTGTGAAAGCTGGAGGAGAGTAGATGTGAAGTCAAATGCTCAATAATGGTCATCTTGGTCACCGTCCATCATGTATGTAACACTTATTATAAATATAAGACATTATATAAATAGGATTATTGTTTGTGTTTTCAGTGAAACCTAGGCTAGACAATTCCTTAATTTGATCCCATTTTGAGTAACGCTGTTTAGGAATTCTTTATATTAGTGTTATGGCTATGCTCCCAGTCAGCCCTCAGTTTGGTGAATAACTACAAAATGATAACTTAAACAGATGTATACGCAAGGGGTCATGACAGTATCTACAGAAAAATGGAAATTTGCTAAAGCATCACCGAGTCAGGTGTTCATTCAAACCGTTTTCTGTACTAAGATAATTTCAAGCTTCCAAGGATGTTTTAAAATTCAGAAGCAGCAGAATGTTAATAAAGTAGAAAATAGAAAATTTAATTATTACAAAGGAGAAAAATTAGTACATTTTATCAACTATATAGCAAAGTAAATGCTTTCAAAATAAGTCTGGTGTAAGGTGGAGTGTCAATAATTTTATTGTTTAATTTTGAGGGGATACCATAAATTTATGTTAACATTAACTACATGAGAAGTTATCTTTCCAACTTGATATGAGTAGCAAGTGACTATTGTATATGATTCAAAATGGGAACTGTTCCTCTTGGAGAACATCTTACAATATTTACTGTATAACTTTTAATAATCAACCGGAAAGGTTTTTTCCCTATTAGTTGGACAAACTTCAATTTAAAGTTAATTATATTACTAAATATAAAAGTGATACAGTTTTAACTGCAATTGCGTTGTATGAGTAGTCATCATCTCTTTATATTGATATAAGGAACAATATTTTAAATTACCGCATGAAAAGTATTTGCACTAATATTAAGAGAATTGTATATCTCAAGCGGTGAAAATAAAAATAAACTGTATTTGAGGAGCTCATTTTGTAAACATTCCTTGTCCACCGTAAAACAAATTCCGTGTTTTGTATCTGTGCATCATCCTTAGGTCGATCTAAGTATTTATTATCACCACTCGGTTTCAAAACGACATTTAAATCACCAAAATATGAGTAAAAGTGGCTGTTGGAACCATTATGACACTTGTCCACAGCATATGGAAACCTTGGACTATTTCCTGTTTTGGAATAAAAATTCCTCCTGCTTCTATTTGACTGTGTTACATTCGCACCCTTAGTTTCAAAATGTTTCATTTCCACCTATTTGTAATCTTATGCTCAAATGAAAATAAAAAGTGTGTCGTACTAGTAATCTTAGTTTTCTTTGAACGAAAGACTATTTTGAGAGCACCAGTACCAATAAACTGCAACAGTGTCATTTTCTTTAGTATTCATCTGAAGATTTTAGTTGTGTACTTCTCTGAATTAGGTGTGCATCCAATGAATTTTCAATGGGTTAAATGTATTTTACAAAACATATATTTGTTTCTTGGCAGAAAAAGTCCCTCTTAGAGCACCTTACTTCTTAATAAAAATAATATTATGAAAGAACAATGGAAAATTGGTACATTTCATTGCGTAACATAATGCATTGATTTACCAAAGCGATATCTGAGCTATGAATTATTTGTGATTTTTAGACTGCGATTAAACATCATTCTCTCAAGTACATACCTTTTCAGCATGAATTCAACTGATTTGTTGTTAATTGCCATTATCCAACAGGTTAGCAGCCAGGAACAGTGAACTAGATATGTAACGTGAAAAAAAAAAATAAAAATTGTGCAACAGAATTCAAGGTTATATCTAATCTAAGGGGTGCAGGGCTTAAGAAGCACAGAACACTGACTTCCTGGAAAATTATTATGGCAAAAAATAAATTACATTGCCCAAGATTTACCAAAACTTCACCAGCACAAAGCGTGTTTCAGGATCATGAAAGTGATCTGAACCAATAATCCAAGATTTCGGTAAGTTTCACCAGTACTATCTAGAAAAAGATAAGCAAGAGATTGAAATGCAGTCACGGCAAATCCTACAAGCGTGAAAGATCTGGTAGAGAATGGATGCAAGTTCGAGAGGTGTCCAATCGTTTCCTAATCTCAAAATATACCAGTGGACGTACGGAGCTCCTCCATATAAGCGGATAGCTGCTGCCCTATTGTAGATATAAATAGGAGACCAATTAAAGCACAGAAAGGAGCAACAAACTTCATCATTATGTCGACGAAAGGGCTGCAGTAAAGTTTTGACTGCAAACCTTGTCCCATTTGAGTTACGTTATTGTCCAGTGCCGAGTAAAAGAACCAGCTATACTTCAATCTCAAAATCCCATGCATCATGCAAACATAATGCTACAACAGATTTAAAAGTCCCATGATATTATTTCTACCATACCTTTTTAATACGTATTCGTTTCCGGGTCTTCTACTGTTAATAAATACCCAAAATTTATTTACATGAACCAGAAATTAAAATGTAGATAATTCTCACTTAGAAGAGTTTCAGGCACAAAAATGATACCTTTTATTCACTGCTATGAATAGTAACCGATAAATTAATAACCCTTTCATTCGAATTCCAAAAATAATAATTTCCTTAAAGTGCCTACATAGCAGCCTGCTTCAGTATGCTTATGTATCCTGACCACACTCAAGATCCATTTACGAGCAGGATTCCCAAATCCAGACTAGATAGCAAGCGCCAATGGGAGAGAAAAAAAAGGTTAATAAATTATAAAAAAGATATAGAGCATGCCGCAGCATAAGAATGTGTGGGACAATAAAAACTGTTCCATAATATGCATGATTATATACAGCTTGAGCAGTGTGCACGTAGATTTCCTGTGGGAGGGATTCGCACCATAAAGAAGGTGTATGAGATTTTGTGCCCTTTGAACTTAACAATTTGTAAGCTCTGGTCTTTGAATCTTAAGGGAGGCACCCAGGTCCCCGTCGTGAACCCTCGTCGACGGATTATTATTCCGGTACAGAGGAACTAAATACAAGGTAATTGGAGGATAGAGATAGATCTATAGGGGGAACTCGTTTAACAGGTATTTCCCAAGGTTTAGTGCTATAATATGTAGACACACTCGCACACACACACACACACATATATATGTATAAGAAGCAAAAAATAAATAACCGCGGTTAATTCCTCGGAAAAGATGCTCATGCCCCAATATCCAACGAAATCGATCAGAAGATCTTCGCCAAATTTCTTGCATATATCGGTCTCCGCCTAGGAGGTATCCTCCGGCGAGATCCCCGCCTGGGCCGTCTTGGTAAACACCGTTGCGGGAAGTGCCGCAAAGTGGAATGATCGGTAAAGAGAACAAGGTAGCAAAAAGCCATAAACCGACCGGCTCCAGTCGTTTTTGTTCCAGTAAGACGTAAAAGTCATTGAGGATACAAAGGCAATAGTTACCCGATTAGTGAACCCAGCTATAGATATGATTAGGGTCAAATTTCATTTAGGGCTAGCATACCCTAATTGAAATTTCATTCTGAGGACGATGTTAAGAAATCAATAGACTATCCAAAGCTTGTACCAGAAATCATCATGGAGAGTCCATGCACGTGGCCACCATGAATGATTATCTACGAAGTGGCAAAATGGATCAATACCGATCAATGTACTCTCAAAATCTCAAGGACACATTTTGTGAAAACAAAATTTTTAAAACTGAGTTTACATATAAACTACTGACAGGCCCCAGAAATTATCAGGGCGCCCACTATGTAGTGGAAGAGAACGCAGTACATAGGAATGCCCTGTAAGGTAAGGATAGAATTTTATTCATCTCTCATCTCTGGTGGTTAAAGACATCAGAGTAGTCTCGCGATACCACAAAAGTCAGGATCTAGGGCACGGCAAAACACTGTAAGAAGGATAAGCAGATCTGCGCCCATTGTGGATAGCAGGACGGCTTCCGGAAGGATTCAAGCTGGAAGCAGTTTGTGTGGCTGGCTCCAAGAGGGGAAGAAAACATGCAAAAAACCAAAATCCTATGACTTGTGAAACATACAAATTCCTACTGAATAGAAGGATACAAAAGCTGACTAAAATTTTGTATCAGACTCTTGATCTCGGGGATAACCACAGTTTGCCGGAGGAAGAAGTTGGGTGTCGCATTAGGGTAGCCGGACTAAACATCTGTTTCTGCTGTGTGGGTCGGCACAAGGGCCCATGGAGAAAGGTTGTCTACAGGCTACCTCCAGGGTGCAATCGGCGGTCTAATTTTTGGGGGATATTGGTGTGGAGCCATTTTGTTTAAGTTGTCCAATTTTGATGTAACTCTTTCGGTGGCGGCATACGCAAATAATATTCTTTTACTAGTCGACGGAAATTTAAGATTAGAATTAGAATAAGAATATAAATGTAGTGCAGTGTTGGCGCAACTGTCAATAAAGTTTGCAAACTTAAGATTGAAGATTTCCGCAGCAAAAATAAAATACTAAGTGTTAAAAGATAATTGCCAGAGATCCCCAATCTTGAAGTTCGAAAATGTGAAAATTCCAAACCCTACAATATTTTGGAATATGCATGGACAAATTATCCTTAAAAATTCATATTGAGGAAATTTCGGAAAAATTTGTTTTAGTTATGAACAAAATTGTTTATTTGTGTGGGGATTACAGCACTATCCCTTATCAGGCTATTAAATTGTACGATAACGAGGCATTATCCTCAATTGTAGTTTACGGTGCTAGTATCTGGTGCATATACTATTTCTAGTGTCAGTAAATCTTTTAGCTTCCTTAAAGGGAAATTCCTAATTAATATGATGGGGCCTTTTCCACTACGTCAACAGACGCACTATTAGTCACACTCGGCATCTTGCCTTTGGACTTGGAAGTTTCAAAAAGAGGAGCAAGATATTGGTCGAGAAAACACAATCTAAATAAATCCTCACAATTAACAGGTATTCCTGCTAGAGAAGAAATAGAAATAGAGGGGAAAATATTAACAGAATGGCAAGACAAATGGAATGCCAACACAACCGGCAGAAGAACACGCACCTTTTTTCCATCAATAGTTGAACGGATAAAAATGATCCATTCCTAAAGAGATATGGGCCATATCGCGAATATCTTTATAGTTTCGGACTAAGACTAGATGATTAACGTGACTGCGAACAAAGACAAACCCGAACACGCTTTGAGGGAATGTAATTTGACTAGACACCTGTAGCCGGAATTAAAGGCCGTCTTTGATTAAACTAACATTGTTATAATTAAGGCTAGTAATAATTAACATAAATATGATCATCTGATACATGTATGTAGTTTGTAGTCATTAGACAGCACCTGTGCTAAACAGTAATAAAGGTCCATTGTGTATTTATGTGAATGGAAAACGATTCGGGTCGTTAAGCTTGGAAATGGTAAAAGTTTTGACCTTGGGGAAAAGGGTTATGTTCTGAAAAGAGGCAATTCTCTTTTCAGAGGGTTTAAAGAAAACCATTTACCGAGACGCAGACAAAAGCAGAGAAACATATTCTTTCAATAACTAAGGGTAAAGGCACTAATGACTTTACGGGTGGATTTCTTTCGAAGAAGGAACAAATGTCAATCTCATATGACAGCTCAAGTTTATAACCCCTCATGACAATAACATTCAAACGTCGACAGATGTTGACATGACTTTGCAAAACAAATAGATGTTCCTTATTTATGGCCGAGGTTTCATTGTGAGCAAATTTGAAAGGACAGAAAAGTGAAAGGATATGTCGGATTATAAAAATTTCCCAACATTTAGGGCAGGAATGTCCGTTCTTAGAAATATTATAACGTGAGAGGTATTTCCAGAAATTGGTCCCACACAACCTATAGAAATCTTACAAAATTGAACGAATCGGAGCGAGCCTGCATAATTATAGATATTAAGGAAGGACCAATAACGCAGATAGAATCGAACTGAGCTCCCTAAATTTCGCGGATTTAATTTTCACGATGGGAGGTTCCTAATAAACAATAAACTTTACATCTGATATATAATGTAAGGGACACAGAACAGGAGGGACTTGGAGAGAGAGAGACCTAGAGAGACAGAACAGGAGAGACTTGGAGAGAGAGAGCAGAACTTCAACAGCAGTGAGACTTAGAGAGAGAGCAGCTGGACGTCGACAGCAGTGAAAAGTTAGCTGTCCGGGATTCGAGGCTAAGAGTTAAAGGTTGGATAGTCGGAGAACGGAACTGTAAGAGTCAATTTAAATAAGCGGGCAAAAGAATAGACAATCAAAATCAAAGTGAGCGAAGTCGGTAGGAGAAGAACAATAGTCAGTCAGTTCAACACATTTCCAAGCTTACGCGAACAATCCAGTATTCTGTTAAGTGTAAATAAATGACGTTAGATAAGAACTCCAGTGTTTCCGTGTAACTTTATAGATTTCCTTCCCTTCCCTCTGACTCACACGAGTCACAAAATTCCAGAAGTTCCCTGAGGTAAAGGTTCCTGATCCCGACACAAGGGGCATCCAACCCAGAACTCAAAGAAACACAATTAATCCACGACACCTCTTCCCGCGAGCGGACTGCTACCAGCTTACAATCCCTAAAACGGCCCCAAAAATGGCGCACACAACGTGGGTCTTCTAAGACTGGAAATAGGGCAAGGAAATAATCACGGAAGAAGCGGACGACACTGGACAGCAGCGGACGACGCCAGAGCGGTACCAGCAGTAAGTGTAACTTACTGAGTCAGCACAGCAGACTGCAGACGCGGACGACGCCAGAGCGGTACCAGCAGTAAGTGTAACTTACTGAGTCAGCACAGCAAACTGCAGACGCGGACGACACCGGAGAGGATCCTGCTGTGAGCGTAAAGCTTACAACCGCTGCCGAACACCAAGAAGAGGACCATCGGACAACAAGGAACAAGAACCGCAACAGCAGCAAACACAGAAGAGAGAAGGTACAGACAAAAATTGAACTTTTTTGTAGAAACTGTGTAGCATAATTAGGAAGGAATATAAAATTATATGTTGTTGAGAAGTAGGAAGATTAACATGGCAGATCAGGGCAGAATAACGAACGAAGTAACAACGGTAGGAGTAGATAGTAGGCAAATGGGGGAAAATAGTAAGACAAATAAAAACCAAAATAAAGAATTAGAAGACTGTAATCAATCAGATAAGAGTAATAGGGATGACAAAATATTAGAAATGATCAGTCAAATGAAACTACAAATAGAAAATTCACAAGGAGAATCACAGATTGCACAGAAGGAATTCCAAAGTAGGCTAGATTCTAGACTAGAGAAAATAGAGAATTCACAGGGAGAGTTAAAAATAGATTCACAAAATGCACAGAAGGAGTTCCAAAGTAGGTTGGATTCTAGACTAGAGAAAATTGAGAATTCACAGGGAGAGTTAAAAATAGATTCGCAAAATGCACACAAGGACTTTCAGAGTAAATTAAATTCTAGGTTAGAGAAGATGGAGGAATCACAGATAGAAAGAATTAACAAGATTTTGGATACCAGGTTTGCTCAAATAGAAAATTCTCAGATAGAATTTAGTATTAGGGTCAGTAGTGCTCTAGAAAATAGATTAGAACAAATAGAAAAAGCTCAGGAAGAATTTGGAAACAAAATAAGTGATTCGCAAACAAGTTTTCAGAGTAGGCTTGAGAAGGTAGAAAAATCTTTGTGCAGTAACATAGAAAATAAGTTTCAAGAAACTCTTAAAATTCAGACAAATTTTTCGAAACGGTTGCAAGAAAATAATGAGAATTGGGAGAAAGAAGTAGGAGAGAGAAATAAAGACTTTAAGGAAGTCAGAGAGAACATGAATAAAATAGATGATAAAATAATTGAAATTGAAAAAATAGGGCAAGAGCTGAGAACAGCTGTTAGCAGTAAATATTCAGGGTTGGAGGAGCGAATGAACCAAGAGCTCAGATCAGTAAAATTGATTGTCCAATCATTAGACCAAAATCAAAGCCAATTATCGAAAAAAATGTCTGAATTGATAGAGAATAGACATAATGGTAGTGTAGAGAATACTGATGGTAGTAATGTTAGTAGTGGAACATCAGAATCTCAGCCAGGCGACACATTTGTGACAGAGGTAAACGAATCTCAGTCCAACGCCTCGGCTGGATTACCTATAAATGTAAATGTGAGTGCTCAGGTTACTGGTTCACCAAGAAGTTCTTGTATTTCTGACAAAAATATGTGTATTAGATCCGGGAATAATTCATGCATGCCCAACATAAGTTGTAATTCGTGGCCTAGCCAACTAATAAATGAAATAACACCCCCGGAGTTCTACGAGGAACGAAACGATAATGCAAGGATTTTTGTCTCAGATTTAGAAGATTATTTTCGTTTGAAAGGAGTACCGGAAGAGATGAAAATTATTCTCGTTAGAAGAAGTTTAAAGGGTCAGGCTGCAAATTGGTACAGGCTTACGTTATCAGATTGCACTTCCTTTAAAGATTTCAAATTTCTATTCTTATCACGATATTGGAGTTCGACACACCAGAACGCCATTCGTTTAGACATATCAAATGGGAAATATGACCCCAGAACCGGCATAAGTATGGTAGACTATTTCTTGGCCATAGGTAAAAAGAGCAGGCTTTTAGATCCACCACTAACTGATAGAGAATTGATGACATTGGTATCTGGACATTTTCCTGAACACATCAGAAATCACCTGATTGTGGCCAAGCCCACAACGTGTTCAGAAATGATTGAGCTTTTAACTGCCTTTGACCTCCAAAGGAACGACTACCATGGAAACAGAAGGGAAGAAAATCGATATGACAATTACAGAAATGACTTCCGTCCAGCTAGATATTCTTCTCACGGGAACGGGGCAAGGTCCAACAGATTAAGAAATAATGGAGAGAATCAAAATTTCCGACGACCTCAAATCAACGCACTTCAGACAATTCCTGGAGGACGGATGCCGATGGAATACTCGAGCAGAACACTGCCATATCAAAGCTATAGAAATCAAGACGAACCACCAAGAAGATGGAGTAGAAATATCAGGACCTGGCGTCAACAAACTCCATGGTACGGAAGGAATAACCAAAATCAATGGAGGAACCCAGAAGACCGGAGATCGAGAACTGTGGATACTAATGAATATGTGAGGTCGAGGTCACCAAACGATCAGAACGAAAATGGAAGAAGTATGGGTAACCAAACCGTCGAACGAGATCAGGGAAACTTACCAGTCAGTCCACAGAGACCCATGTAGGATTGGAACGAACTTCTAACTTACCGGAAGACATGCTGGTGGGACAGAGAACGGGTCACACTAATTTATTAACAAAGGAAAACGAAACTTCAACAAGTCAAAATTCAAAGGAGGAACATGTAGAAACACCTAAAATTAATATACAGATCGGGAATATTCATACACTTGCTTTACTTGACTCGGGAGCCACTAACACAGTGTGCAGCTCTACTTTCTACGAAAAACTTATCATGAACAAAGTAAAGATGATGTGTCTGCCAATTTGTGGTGTTTATTGCTCTGTTGCAGTAGGCAAACGTAAGGAGAGGGTAAATTATCAAGCTATGTTAAACATCCAGTTACTAGGTCGTGTTTTCGAGGTGATGTTTCTTGTTGTTCCAAAATTAACTACAGAAGTCATCATAGGATGCGATACATTATACAGTTGGAAGGCCATTCTTAATTTTGAACAAAGGATTCTAGCGATACGAAACTCAGAGGAGCTAATCTCAGCGAAATTTCACGAAGAGAGAGATCAAAACGAAATTATAATGTCACATGATGAGCAAGAAGTGGTAGATGAGATCTTTTTCGTGGAAAGAATAGATATTGGTATCGCAAATGCTGTGATTAAAATAGATGAAGAGAACCAATCGTTCACAGTTGATTATAAAAACCTGTGTAGCCATCCGATGATTTTTTGTAATGATTGCAAGGACAGTATGAACGGAGCCAGCATAGCAACTCGGAGAAAGGAGGAAGGAAAACTTAATAGCTTGAGATTAGGCAGTCAGTGTGAAACAATGGAAGTTTTGGGAACAAAAGTGAGAGAGGCATACAGGGTGAATACAGCGCAGAGAAGGCGATAATAAAGAGGCTAGTAAAGAATTACAAAATTTGTTTAGACCATTTGAAATTAATGTTTCTTCTTTTAAGCTTGATAAGTCATAATGTTCATTTAGAGTAATAATTGGTTAACCCGGAACTGAGCACCTGCATGTTAGTCTGTAAGAATAAGATATATGTATATTATTGTATATAGGTTTTCCTAGAAAATTCAATGCAGTATAATGGAAGATAGTGACAAATATAAAGTGCAGTGCTAAATAATAATTATAGTGGTAAATATGAAGTGTTAAAATGGATAGGAAGTGTCGTGAAATCAGAGAAATAACTGAAGTCAAAGTAATAAAACCTGAAGAAAAGTGCATATATACATGTATAAATACAGAAAGTGTAATAACTTGAACGAATCAACAGTGTGTGTATAGACAAACATAATTTAGCAAATATAAAGGACAATGATGCAAATATTAGGTAAAATATTGATGAAGAATCGCGTACTATGAAAGACTAAATTACAACAACAAAGCCAATTATGTAAGAATATAATTTAGAAGGCTCAGAAGGCCAGAAGTTGTATTAGGAAACCACATTGACATTTGGATGTATCTATATGACTAGCATAGAGCCTAAAAAGATCAAGAGTATATAAGATAAGTAATAAGGTTTAATTTCTCACGGGAACAACATATTAAAATTTATATGTCTTCCGACATATAAACCTTAATATGGGGGCATGTTGTAGCCGGAATTAAAGGCCGTCTTTGATTAAACTAACATTGTTATAATTAAGGCTAGTAATAATTAACATAAATATGATCATCTGATACATGTATGTAGTTTGTAGTCATTAGACAGCACCTGTGCTAAACAGTAATAAAGGTCCATTGTGTATTTATGTGAATGGAAAACGATTCGGGTCGTTAAGCTTGGAAATGGTAAAAGTTTTGACCTTGGGGAAAAGGGTTATGTCCTGAAAAGAGGCAATTCTCTTTTCAGAGGGTTTAAAGAAAACCATTTACCGAGACGCAGACAAAAGCAGAGAAACATATTCTTTCAATAACTAAGGGTAAAGGCACTAATGACTTTACGGGTGGATTTCTTTCGAAGAAGGAACAAATGTCAATCTCATATGACAGCTCAAGTTTATAACCCCTCATGACAATAACATTCAAACGTCGACAGATGTTGACATGACTTTGCAAAACAAATAGATGTTCCTTATTTATGGCCGAGGTTTCATTGTGAGCAAATTTGAAAGGACAGAAAAGTGAAAGGATATGTCGGATTATAAAAATTTCCCAACATTTAGGGCAGGAATGTCCGTTCTTAGAAATATTATAACGTGAGAGGTATTTCCAGAAATTGGTCCCACACAACCTATAGAAATCTTACAAAATTGAACGAATCGGAGCGAGCCTGCATAATTATAGATATTAAGGAAGGACCAATAACGCAGATAGAATCGAACTGAGCTCCCTAAATTTCGCGGATTTAATTTTCACGATGGGAGGTTCCTAATAAACAATAAACTTTACATCTGATATATAATGTAAGGGACACAGAACAGGAGGGACTTGGAGAGAGAGAGACCTAGAGAGACAGAACAGGAGAGACTTGGAGAGAGAGAGCAGAACTTCAACAGCAGTGAGACTTAGAGAGAGAGCAGCTGGACGTCGACAGCAGTGAAAAGTTAGCTGTCCGGGATTCGAGGCTAAGAGTTAAAGGTTGGATAGTCGGAGAACGGAACTGTAAGAGTCAATTTAAATAAGCGGGCAAAAGAATAGACAATCAAAATCAAAGTGAGCGAAGTCGGTAGGAGAAGAACAATAGTCAGTCAGTTCAACACATTTCCAAGCTTACGCGAACAATCCAGTATTCTGTTAAGTGTAAATAAATGACGTTAGATAAGAACTCCAGTGTTTCCGTGTAACTTTATAGATTTCCTTCCCTTCCCTCTGACTCACACGAGTCACAAAATTCCAGAAGTTCCCTGAGGTAAAGGTTCCTGATCCCGACACAAGGGGCATCCAACCCAGAACTCAAAGAAACACAATTAATCCACGACACCTCTTCCCGCGAGCGGACTGCTACCAGCTTACAATCCCTAAAACGGCCCCACACCTTAGACAAGACTTAAATCACAAATACCTGGCAGACCAATATCATACGAAACAAAAATACTTGGACATACCTGAGTGACTCTGAAAATATTCAGAAGGCAGTCAATTACTGGACATGACTTAGAAGCTTCGAGTTCACTAATGCGCCGGAGACCCTAAGTTATTTTTTTTTTTATTTTTTTATTTTTATTTTTTTTTTTTTTTTTGAGTACCAGAAGCCACTCTTGAAGACCAAAGAGGTAGAAGTTTCCGGGGAGGAGCGATTCATGAAACCCAGATACAACTTATTTATAGGAACCTATAAGTGAATATTGCTATTAACACTGTTGCTAATTTTATTAATAATATTACTGATTTTGGTTTAATAAAGAATTAACCTATCAAGTAAATATCAGTAGTAATAATAAAATGTAATTGCAATAGAAAGTGGGACTAAAAACTAACAAGAGTAGTAAAAATGTGTAGAAAAGTGGTAGTATTGAAAAATTGGTTGGAATATTTGTAGTTATTTAAACACTCGTATAACTTGTAGAATTGTAGGATAAATGTAGTTAGGCACAAATATCAATGTACCTCCTTCTTGCAGTTATAGTCTAGCTAGTACTAAAATAAAATTGTAAAAAAAAAAATACTGTGGAAAATAGTAAAGCACGTGAAGCCCAGCTTTAAAAAAAAAAAAAAAAAACAGATACTGGGTGAAAAAGAAATAATAATTAGTTGACTGTCGAAGGACCAGTCATGGATTTGTTTTTGTTTTTGTGTTTGTTTTTTATGACTGAGTATTTCCATATACTCCCTGAACTTGAGGTCCATGATAATGGCACAATTATCAGTCCTGAAATATATTGGGAAGTATTCCGTAACTATGGAACAAATTTCACAATGGGAGATGACTGGTCCGTGTAGGACTGGAAGCTCAAGTTACGGCATGCACAACACCAAGATCCCTGGTCGGTGACATTTCAAGTTTGCAACAACGAAGAGAATCTTAATAGAGGATTTACTCCAATTATGGGCATTCTACAAAGATGAAGTGAAATGGTGTATGATGGACAAGTTCATTCTTTCTGTTATACATTAATTTTTCTTTTGAATTGTTCTGAGAGCACCTTGTGACCATTATTTTCTTAAAATATAGGTATTAGTTAAAGAATGCTGTTTCTTTAGAGCTTTTCTTCATTACTTTTTTTAACAATTGTGGAAACAAGGAGTCTCTCGTCCTTTATTTTTGTTTCCTTGTCTACGTTTGTGTTTCAAACTGTCTTTTGTCCAGTATATTTGTGTTGATATGTCAAAACCACTGATATGGCAGTAGTACTCGTCATACATAAGGTAATGATGTCGCAGCGAATGCAATACCATTTTTCTAAACTAACTTATATAATGTTAAGATCAAACACATGTTTCATAATTTCCCTCGAATTTGGGAAAATGGACAAGAGAAGTTTTGAAAATGAGTTACTCATTTGATGCTAACCTGCACTAAAATCGATAATCCAGAAACGTGGTAGAAATTCAAGATGATGAAATTTAGTACAGGTAAGCTTTTCATTTTGGATTGATTTATAATGCTGCAAATAATATAAACTGCTCAGGCTTATGTGACTTAATTTCATAGAGAAATTATCATTTGCCTGTTAATAACATGACGGCAGCAGAATTTTTGAAGTTAGCGATTATGATGATTGATTTTATTCCTATTTGTTCATATATTATTTGAAATGTATAGTAATAAACGTGTAAATGGTAACATATAGGGACATTAGACATATATTAAAGTACATAAGAAATAATTAACTAAGGCTATCACGGAATATTTTTGTAGCACAAATTAAACGATTATATAAAGCAGCATATGCTAGTGCTTTATAAATTCAAACATCTTTCTGAATCTAATAACCTGGAAATTAAATCATAAAACTATATATATAATTATGAATAATTTAGAAAGACAAAAGAGGTATTTAGCTGACATAAACGTACTGTTGATTTTCTTAGGCTAATATATCGGGAATCAATTTTCTATAATTTATACTATATAATTGTGGAAAATGGTAATTATTAAAGAAAATATTGAAAAGAAACCAAAAGAAACCATCTTGAGTTGCTAACCTTCCCCGTAAGTATAAAAATAATTGCAAGGTATTTAAAAAACTTAGAACCTATTGCGAGAACGACTTTTAGACAACGTTTTACGTAAAACTACTCCTAGATATGGCTCTCTGCGTTGCAAGGCAATCATTAATAACAGACATTCTCTAAGGCTGATGTTTAACAGCCATGTTTAAACGCTGACCAGAACAGTGGTTAACCTTATTCTGACAATGTGCTGTATAGTAGTGGGCGTATTTAATGGAGCGCGTTAATTATAATGGTATGTGGAGACAGTTCTAAAGATATTTATTACTATGTCGACGACATCCTTCTCGTCGCCATCTTCGACTCAATCGCAGTAACCCTTTTATTATATTTCGATAAACCAATTTATAGTATGATATTGTTTTTCAAAGGAAACTGCAAGAGACTTGTTAACGACATGGAGCATTTATGGCAGGAGAAGTTGCCATTATATATCATATTACTGCTTCTTCTCAGGTTACGGTTCTCGAAAACGGATACATTTTATGCTCCTGCGGTATTTTCTTCAACTGAGGAATTAACGTATATGTTAGGCCATTATGGCTGTGAAGATAAACGAGATTTTATTGGTGACAATCAGCAAAGAGTCTAACGGGTTAAACTCCATACATATTCTCTCCAGTAGGTGTTATACGATATCTTGCTAACAACAGTGAATATTGTTTAAATGACGGTTATTTGTACGTAACTTATACATTTTTTGATAAAAAACGTCTAATGCTTAAAATGTGTTATCGTTTTTGCAATCTTCCCTTGTACATTTTAAGCTCTTCTTTGAGAAAATAGCAATATTTGGATTATCGGGATCGAACGCCACTTATAAGGAAAAAGCTGATCAAGAAGACAATTTCTCTAACTCTTAGATATAGTATTCATTTACAATGAATATTTAGATATAGTATTCATTTACAATGAATATTTAAATTTATTTAAAGGAATGCTTTTTGTACAATTGTAATTTTTTTTCATAAAAAACATTTTTTATACTGAAGCGTTTCTAGGGTCAATTCACGTATTCAGTTCAAAGACGCAAGATGGTTCACGTATTAGAGACGTAATACTCAAGCTTTGTTCTATTCTTCCTTCCTGTATTACATTATTCGAAAAACAGAGCGTTTGAGAAATAAGGAGTTAAGTATGATTTCATCATCTTTTTGACGGTAAGTTGAGGTAAGCTTGGATGAAAAATTTGCATTCACCAGGCATTATTTACAAGACCCGTCCTCTTCCTCGGTGGTTTTCGTCTCAGCTGCTAAGCCGATAACAGCTGCAATTCAAATCTGCTTCCTAAAATCTTACCTTATAGAAAATGCTGGGATTATATTCTATGGACTCCAGTATTGTATCGGGGAAACACACGATTAAATTCGGCCAGCGTAATGTACCTGATGTTATTGTTAATGCTTTTTACATTGTTAGAATAGTTTCCGAAATGATTTTGTTGATTATCATTAAGAATGTGCATAAATTTCTTCTAGTTTTTCCTGGTAAAATTGCATATTTCCATTTGCGATTTTCACCCTGAAACAGTCCAATCATGTGAGTGCGAGCATAGTAAAGGTCATTTCTGGAACGAAGCAATTAATCAGGAAAGTTCTGAAAAAGTTTGTACGCATACAAGGAGCTGATTCGTATTAAAAATAACGTTTACAAATAAGACTGTATACTCGAGAGTCAAATGGCCTCCTTGGCCTAATGGTTAATGTTATTGGCTGCAAACAAGGAAGATGGGGTTTCGATTTCCGGTACCTGCTTAGGAATTTTTCTGAGTTAGGGAGGTTCGCTATTCTGGTCACATCCCTCCCCCCCTGCAAAACTGCCGTCTATCAATGAAGTGGTAAGACATAGGTCGCTCCAGCAGAAGAAGAAGAAGAAGAAGAAGAAGAAGAAGAAGAAGAAGAACAAACGAAAGAGTCAACCGTCCAATCGGCTGTTGTACTGAGAACTTAAATGGAGTGGGCAAGGTTCGTGGCAAAAACCGTACAATTAAAGAAGTTTGCGGAGTTAAGCCGAAGCTCTAGAAGCTGTGTTAAACACAGAATATGGTTCTATCTTGTGTAAGGTGTTCCTGGCAGATGAAAAGTAAATTCACTTTAGAGTAGAGCTTAACCTTCGAAATAATAGAAAGTCATAAGTACTTACTCCAAACCTAACATAGACTATCCCTTAAACCCTAGTATTTTGGTATAAAATAGATACGCATTTCATTGAATTTTAAAATACGCTATCAACGAAAAAAATATGATATAGTTGGAGAGTACAATCCCCAATGAAGCGCCTAGCATTCTTATTTTACTTGCAAAGAACATTAAAGAATGAGTACATAGGTATGTGATGTTATGTCACCCAAATTCCGTTGTTGAAGGACGCCATAGAACGTTCTACTGCTTCCTACTGGAGGACTGTACAAGCGTCAATAATGCGTTGTAGCATGTCCTCTGGTGTTGTTGGAACATTTCGATAGACAGCATCCTTGACCTCTCCCTAAGACAAAAGTGTAGTGGCGTAAGGTCTAGGGATTGGGCAGGCCAACTAACTGGTACATCTTTGCACATCTGTGCAAAAGGTAAGGATGCACAGTTACTGAAGAAAATCAATAGCTTAATGCTCCGTTGTACAAATTACTTACCCAATGTAGAAAGTGGATGTCAAAGGTCATCATTTTGAGCATGATATATAACAGTGTATTTTGCAAGTAGTGGTACATTAATTAATTATTTTAGATCGTATTCTATGTGCGATTACTTATGTCATACAAAATGATGCTTTACGACTTTTATTTGAATTTAACATAAAATGCGCTGGTGTGACCCTTGCTATAAAACGGTTTGTTATATTAGAAAAGAGCATGCAGATTGTATCTACATAGGATGTTTTCTTTCGCATAATGTTCGTGTTTCCTATCGTACTATATGATTTTTAAAAGTTTAATAAGCTGGAACGTATATTTATCCTAAAAGTAGAATATTTAACAAACCAAACATATTATAATATAAATAATTTTAATATGTATAATATATCTGCAGCTTTCATGGCTGGTGTTCATAATGTTAAAATTAAAAACTTCCCAGGTTGTTGCGCCGTTGTCTTTATTTTAAAAATCTCCAGCAAACTGCATCATACTTAGGACGTAAATAAAGTAGTCGTCAATTTATCTAGTCAAGAAAAAGATTGGCACTTCCAAAGGGAAAGCAGCTATGTCAAGCATAAAACGATGTTTGTATAAAGTGCCACAATTGGAAGTTAAATGGCTAGAAAAATATACAATACAACGGTCTAAACACGAATGCTTTATAGTATTGACATTTGGAACATTGAAAATTCTTGTGAAATTGTGGATAGTATACGCTGAACATTTTGATAAAGAAATTCTCGGCTTACCAGTTGAGCTACATATGAAGTTACTCAATTAGAAATGGGAAGAGTTGCAACATAAAGTTTGATAATATGGAGAGAGTTTAAAAATATTGGCACATGATTTTAAATTTAAATGAATATATTCTAATAAAACAATGCTCAATATATCAAGAACCATATTTAACTAAGGGCTGGTTGGGTAATCTAAGGAACATTTTAGAGAGTAATGGATAAGGGTACATATGAATGAAAAAAGAAACAAACATTAGAGGATTTTGGAAAGAGGTAAGAACACATTTCGAAGAAATAGAGGTACAAAAAATGTTTAGTAATTTTACTGGGAATTTTATATTAGCGTGAAATGGGCATGGAAAAGGGAAAATTATATTGATAGAGCTAATAAAAAGGAAAAAGAGGGTATAGCATGGGCGAGAACAGGTGTGTGGAAGTTAAAAGGTGAGAGAGAAGGCTATACTCGAGGAAAATGTCCATTGTATAAGGAGAAAAAAGACTTGGAACGTATTTGATTGTAAGGAAACCGAAAAATTAAGAAATGAATTCGTTCAGTTTAAGTTTAAAAAGAGACAAAAGAAAACTTTTGAACAAACTTTTCATAATAAAAGAAGTTTAACAGCGTTATTATAAAATGAAATATTGTATCAGAAATGTCTGTAATTGTAAGGGGTTACATTTAAAATAGCCTGGGCCAGGTTGATGGATGCCCCTTTGTATTTTTCTTAGCATTTCAATAAATTTCAATTTCAATAAGAGCTGTATATTTATACTTAATAAGGAGTATTAGTGTAAGAGTTAAATAAATTAAATATTATCATAAACGTAAAAGTTGATTAAAGCATTAGCAGTATGACATGTCCCTTAGAAATGTTTACTCTTCATGAAGATTTTCTGCTTTAGACCAATATTTAACACTTTTGTAGGCCTAAATTACTCCTGTGTATTGTGTGGCGAGAATCGAGTTGCTTTTATTGCAGTTATTAATTTATTTCACTTAGAGTACGCCCTGCTAATGCCTAGGAAAGGTTCTACATCAAAATAGGAAGACATGTCTAAAACGCGGCTCAGGTGGTAAAGCTTGTCACTCGCATTTTGGAGGTCCCGGTTTTAATTCCCTTGGGACTGAACATTCTGCCTTTTTTTTTTTTTTTTTTTCCGTGGTTTCTCCTGGTCACTTAGAGAATTCAAATTTACCGCTGTCTCATTTTTTTTATTTCATTTTATTGCATCATTTACGAGACCGAAAGTGTCAGGCATGGTATAATGCCTTAATGGTAGCTACGTTGAGGAAAGGCTCCTAGCGTCTTGTGGGTTCTGTTTGGGGGATATTGGAACACCTCCTTGGTGGAGCCGGCGTCTGAGACGTGTCTATGCAAACATTACGGAACCTAACTGCGGCGGTACATAGTCCCTTTGTATTTCTGGCCTCCCGATGAATCCTCCATCTCATTCCTGCTTCTCGGAGGTGTCCCTGTATGTGTATGTACAATATGCTATTAGAGGTCGCGGTGTGAACTCCTGCTCGGTAGGGCAGAAAAAGAAGACAAAACGATATAATATTACTTTGACTTTAAACCTCTACAAAACGCGAGCGCTACAATTGGTGCATTAAAAAAATGGTTAAGGAAACGGCAGACATAACAGATATCATATAATTCAGATTATGCAAGGTATAGTAATAATTATGCAAAAGAAATGCGTTTTATATATACATTCACTATTGACTATCATTCGCATATTATTTGCACTTTTGAAAAATGCATTCAACTAAAAAATATTATGGAACTCTTTGTAAGTAAGGAAGCTTTGTATTGAGTCCTCATTTCGCTGCTTACTCCGAAATTGATTTCACCGAACAGAAGTTACGGCGTACCAGCGCAGGGAAATCATGTGGCGCGAACAAAACTCGGAAAGCGCATTTTTTGTAATTTTATTATTTTTGGTAGTAAATAGTAAATGGTATTACGCTCACAACCGCAGCGGAATTTTCCATTTTTTTTTCTAAGCTCCTCTGTGAGACACGCTTAAATTATTTTGAAAATATTTTGAGTTACTGTCTGCGATTTATCCTCCAGCATATTGTAAACTGATTTATGTTTTGTGTCAGCGCCTCAGTGGATTTTAACTTAGGTACAGGAGTAACTTTATATGAAAGATGCAACAGCTGAGGGGCTTTATACGCACTGCTGATACATGTACCTACCTTCATAGCTGTTCGTGTTAAAGATTTTGGAGATATTTCTTATCCATATACTATTTCATGACCTTTCTATTGAAATCCAGTTTTGGTCTTGGCTTCTTGCAATGGAAACGTAT
Organism: Metallyticus violacea; assembly: GCA_030762175.1. Classification (NCBI taxonomy): domain Eukaryota; kingdom Metazoa; phylum Arthropoda; class Insecta; order Mantodea; family Metallyticidae; genus Metallyticus; species Metallyticus violacea. The sequence goes on along the minus strand of CM060846.1, from coordinate 251,010,921 downwards.
CGGGTCGTACTTTATACACCAATCTTAGAATTGCACTTCCTGATGGAGATGATACCCCTAGAAAATTAGCACGAAATTATTTATATAGTAGTTGTATGCTTTTGTTGTACACAACAACCATAAATAGATATTCTTTATTCTAGCGTATATCAATCTTAGTATACTGTACAATACACAGAGATCGCAACAGGCGGCCAATGTCGTTAATGCGCGGATCCATGACCGGGATGTCTGGGGCTCGATTCCGACCAGAACCGTCCTCCCTTATTGTAGTATGTTCTAGGTTTTCCTCAGTCCTCTTGAATGGAAAATGCCGAGGAGGTACCCAAAAGTTAGGACTGCAACGCCTCAATCCTTTAGAACTTAAAACGGGGGTTAAAGACTGTTAAAAAGATAAATAAATACACAGACACTCAGTAGAAAATTTAACAAGCACTTTGCACTTACTTTAATTTAACTTTAACGCTTCTCGTTTAGATAAATTTTCAAATAGCTTTCATTTCTATACAAATAAAAGATTAATTTGTTTTTGCTGGCCAAGTTTAATAACACTGGACAACAAAGTTAGGCTGCCAACCTTTTGCACAAGAAATGCAAAATTTTATATGTATTTTGATGCGCTGAGTTCAAACATAGCCGTACTTTTTATTTAACATCCTCAGATTTTGTAGTAAATTCTATATTTATAATGCAAATAATCTAAATTTAAATGTAAATATGAAGTTACCATAATACATAGTAATACTCTCAACATAACAAAATTAACTGATTTACTAAATTAACTACGTTATATACCTGGAAATTTTACCATCTCTTTTTCCAGCGCATCAATTCCTTCTATAAGTTATACTTCTGCCATTTGCTCCTTCTTTTGTAATTTCCTACGATTTCCCTTAAGATATTTCATCAGTAATCAGCATGCATACTTAGTTTTCATCTTCCTTAATATGTTTTCTCCATCTCAGAAATATCTTGATGGAATCTTTCTCCATGTTCATTGCTGACTAGTCCAAGGTTAGGAAGGAAAAATTCAAATAGGAATGCAGGAAGTAAATTTTGAGAGGCATATTGTAATCAAAATTTCTATAAGCTTCTAGTAATTTTTGGATTAATTGCACGTTTTCTGCTTTAATATTACCTAAGAACTATTTACAAACCTTCTTGAATGATTACCATGCTTCTAATTATAAATGATTCGATTTACTATTAAACAGATGATCTTTCATTAGTTATTTTATCTAAAGCCCAATCAAAATGCCTTCCTTGAAGTTAATAACAATGATTCTGGTAAATGTTTCTCGTAGTTGCTTAAATCCTTCTCTATAGTCATCTAATGACTTTACAAAATTGTTCAATAGGCCCAATTTTAAATGTTACATCTATCAAACAATGAGACATTTAACTGAGACATTCTGTTCACCAGATAAAATATCTCCCGGAGAAACTATATTCTAATGCCAAAATGTTTGAATTTAGCACTACTAATTCATTCACCCAAAACTGAATGATTTGTATACCCAATTTCAATCATTTTAAAATCTCAACTGGTAATAGTTGTCATACTGAACTTTTTAAAAGGCAGCTCCATATTTTTATTCACTTTCTTTCATTTGCACTGCAATACCAATGAATGGATATAGAGGGTCATGTTTCCAATACGTAGCAGCACAGCATTCAACTTAAACTTTTAATGAACCTATAAAGAGTGAATTGTGACTGTTGCTAAAGGCATTCATCAAACCATCAACGTCGCAACAGTAACTCAGAGAATTTTCCATTTTTAAGGATTAAATCAAGTTCTCTTCTGGATTTCGACATTTTCATATACTTGCATCTTTGTGTATTAAATTCTATTCCTTTATCCTAGAACCTAACATTTCTGCTTGTGCTTTTGAGAGATTAAGTCTCGGACCAGATCGCTTAACTCTTCCTGAATCATGTGTATTATGATGTCTTCAGATTACATTCAGTTTACAATCTTGAACTCGATTAACAAGTGATTATTACTTCTTTCAGACCCACCTTCTCATGTGCAAGATTCTGGAAAAATAGAAAAGTACCTCATCACTCTGAGTTACAGCCCTTATGGCTGATGGAATATTTGGATATTCAGTTTTCATTAACCCTTTTCCATGAAGCGCTATTATTTTAGTAATATAAAAATAAGAATCATCAACATGATTAGATAGTTTCCCCATTCTATTGAAATTCCAAAAGGCTTTCCTTTTATTTCGTAACCATAACTATAGACGGCTAGCACAAACTACGTGAAAATTCCAACTGTGATTCTGATCACCAGGATAAATTCAAAATATAATTTACAAATATTATCTATTAATGATGGTATCCTTTGACTATTAGATTTAATTGTATACCTACCATATACAAATGTTTAAACACACTTTTTTGCCACACATTTAACGGCTAGTATTTTCATTAATATATATTATAAACTAAATTGATATTATATATGAACCAAAGACAACTATACAACAGAGAAATTTATAAGTCAACGGTTCTGCTAATGATGAAAAATATTCTCACATGATCTTCAATTTCAAACAGGAAACAAATTATCTCGGGCATAAAAATCTTCACGACAGGTGTCTTACTGTCTGACGCAATAAATTATATACATAAGCATTACTATCACCATGGTTAGCTGTTCTTTACTATGTTATGAAATATGAAAGAAACATTAGCATTCAGAGTCGGCGCCAATTAAAAGAAAATAAAAAAATAGAATAAGAATGAAAAAGAACAATAGTTTTGAAAAATGACGAAACTTCCAGAGTTAAAAGAATTGCACCATTTATTCAGCGCAAAAATTTCCAGCACCTATTTTTAAGCAAAAATATTAAGCTATTACTTCAATTTCAGCTTTAAATTCTTTTCTCTATAAATCAAAAACATAGCCCCAAGTGTTTGCGTTTCATATATGAGAAAAAATATAAATTAGGAACTCGGAATTGAAGAAGAAGAAATAACAGTTAATAGTTTTACGGCCAATTACTTCTCACATTCATTCATTCTTTCCGCTACTTGATTGCCTCATATTGCAAATATTCCTCCTATTACACGAACTTAAAAAGTCCTTAGACCTTTAACAGACATGCTTTTAAAATTTTGATTTTTAAATACTGCATCATTGTAACTTTGATTTTTAAAACCAAAATCATATATTTTCGGTTATGCCGAACTAAATATGAGTATTTTTAAAAATCACAAAATCAAATAAATAATTAAGGTCTTGTTTTCGTTAACCAATCACCAAATAAAACTTATTGCTTCATAATTGACTTCACTTTGTGACGGTCTAATTTTACACTCTCTCCTGTCCAAAATGTCTTCTTTGACTCATGTACAAAACTTGTTTGTAAAGTTAAAATGAAGAAACGTCTATATCTGAATTCTTCAAAAGTCAGAGGGTGCCAAAAATGTATACACACTTCAACCAAAGAACAAAACTGTGTTAACATAACAAAACTGAATTCATAAAAAGAGAAAATGATGAGCACTAATAATCTTAGATTTTACATTTACCACCATTACAACAGTTCCTCAAAATGCCCACCATAGGCGTCGATACACTTCTGAGTACGTTGAACTACTGATTGAGCAACGTTTGCGAAAGTGTCCTCGGCGATTACAGCACATGCCGTTTCAATTTCTTACCGAAGTGCTGAGTGTTGCTGGTTTTCTAGGGTATACAACATCCTTAAGATTTTCCCATATGTACAATTCCAATGGGGTTAGATCCGGAGAATGTCGGTCCTGGTGGTGTAGTGGTTACCATACTTGCCTCTTAAACCCAAGATCGCGGGTTCCAACCCGGCCAGGACCGATGGATTTTTTCGGGTGTAAAAATCCTAAGTATGGCTTCCTTCGGAAGGGAAGTAAAGTCGTGGGTCCCGTGTCGTACATTTACGGCACGAAAAAGAACCTCAAGCCTGAAAGAGAGGCCTATGAGCAAAATTTGTCGGCCGTTTCACGCCCTGAAATGAATAGGACGCTGATGACCTGAGATGTTAAGAAGCGTCCATAAATAAATCAATCAAAAAAAAAAAAAAAAAAAGAAAAGAAAAAGATCCGGAGAACGTAGTGGAAAATCAATCGGTCCTCTTCGTCCTATCAAGAACTCAAAAATGTTCCAAAACCATAGCTGAGGATGCAGGGTCTGAGCCTCAAATTTGTCTCGAATACGTGCAATTGTTACTCGCGTTGGCGGTTCAGTTCTGCACACACGTCTCCATTGCCTTTGAACTTCAACAACATTCTCGGTTTTCCAATACCATTTCAAAATTGCTTTCCGCTGTTGAAACAATAATTTTGGCTCCATTTTGTTGTAGCAACGCTAGCATAACGTAAAGTAAGTCATATCTGTTTACAGAACATCATACTACACATTACTGTTATTTTTCGGTCCAACTCTGAAATATATTAAGTAGATATCTACTGTGAATGTGTGTACACTTTTTTTTTTTTTTTTTTTTTTTTTGGCATCCTTGGTATATTTCAGCTACTTAATACCATGATAAAATTTGAATTGGCGTATCTTCGAAATGATAAGCCATCATTATTTCACAGTCTCAAGGACATTTAAATATTATACAAAACGATTAAAGGAACTAATAAGTTTCTTTGAGAAAAATTGAGCTAGTAAGCACTTAGATGTTGAACATGAATAAGATGGATGGTATATCTGTCGCCCAGCATGAGATAAAATTGATACAGCCTCTGCTTCCTGCAAATAGTTTATTCAATTAAACAGCTGAAATCGTTTCTTAATACGTTGAAAATATTGTAATACGGCGTTATAAATTAGGGGAAGTGATGAACATTATTTTTTTTTTCAGTGAAAAATTAAAATGGTGAGTTTAGCTGACACACATCAAGTAATTTCGTACATTCATTTCAAGACTACTAGTTGTTAAATTTGTTTTGAAGCTGCAATTTAAGATAAAATATATTTTATACTGATGTTATGCAAATATATTAGCTTTTTGTTATTATAAGTACAAAATACAGTCAAATGGAATTACATCGCCTAGCACATGACCCGTAGAGATAAATCCCATAGGAAAACATTCACGCAAAATGTTACAAGAAAATTCATCGGCAAGAATTGCTTCTACTGGAAAGTATGTTTGGAAAGTAATCTCTTCTAGGCTCTCCTGGAGTAGTCATAATGGCAACTTTTCCATTCAGTATAACTTGGTAAAGTATTCTAACAGATATTTCATGAAAGATTCTTAGGAAATATATTTAGAAAATTCATCCAATCTGTGTTATTTTCTGTCGCAGTGGAAAGCATGCCATTTAGCATATCTAAAAGAATTTCTTCCATGCGCTTCCTTGAGCAAATAATGCGTTAAGATAAATTCCGTTAGCTTAGCCATAGTACCACCGTCACAGGTGGCCGAGGTCGTTATGGCGCAGCCTCGTGAGCGGGAGGTCTGGGTTTCTAGGACAGTCCTCCCTGACTGAGGATTTTCTTCAGTTCTCATAAATGACAAATGCCAGGAAGATACCCTAAACTTAGGCCTGGAACGTTTCCTTCCTTAAAAATTCTTTCCCAATGTATCATTTCATCTCATGTATCATTTGTGTCCACTGCCTGTGGTGTCTCAGTAGTAAAAATTGGCGTTCAACACTAATCAGAAAAAAATAAGCCACAGTGGAGAGATCATTAGTGAGCTGTTTTATATGTCTGTATTCTACAAGTCTGCTACGCCGGGAATACATAGATATCGTTAAACATTACTATTTTTCTTTTGGATATTACGTAATTATATTTCGTGAAGTGATTTCAACTTTTTAAGTACAATTGTAAATTAGTCACGTGATTGTAGGTACTTTTCACAACAAATAAATTTTATTTGTCTTCCATTGGTGTAATTTGTTTAATTTTATTTGCCTCTTTTCTTCACTCGCTTAATATGAATCCTTATTTACAATTATACATAGTACATTTATGCACTAAATTTCATTTTGTGCACATATAATTGGCATTAGAAGTATTAATTGAAATTTCGAGTCTGTAAAAGTAAGAACAAAAATAAAATATTTAAAAAAAGACAATAATATTATAAAATGTACAAAAACTGATATTTATATATATATTTATTTTGTTACTGGTTATATATTCTTTTTTAACTTACATATGTGTTTATTATATGATTAACTTGCATTGAATAGGCACACAATATGCCTACTGCAAAATTATTTCTAAATTATGTGCTGCCTATTATTATACTTTATCGGTTTAAATTCTTGAAACATGAATTTGGCAAAAATGTACATATATGTACCATAATACACAATACAGGTATATTGCTTTATCATATTTTAGTGTTAATCGTGCCAAAATTAAACAAAAAATCTAAAATTAGATTTAATTCCACATTATATTGTGCTTAAGGTATACCACATGTTGTAGTCGTCTTTAAGTAACAATAGGTATTAAAATTACTATTTTACTGAAATGAACTAATAGTTTCTAAACTATATATATGACTAGTGCAAAACTCGTTCGAACCCGTTAGTAATCTCTACCCTTCTTGTTAACATGTAAATATATAGATCTACGACATCATATTGAATTAAATGTTGCTATCACACATACACAGAGTGCCAAAATGTATACACAGTTTCACAGCAGATATCTATTTAATATATTTCAAACGGACGGAAAAACAACAGTAATGTGTGGTATGATGTTCTGTAAACAGATGTGACTCGCATACATATGTGACATGTAAATCAACAATGAACAAATGAAGCCAAGATTATAATAAATCAACAATGAACAAATAAACCCAACATTATCGTAAATCAACAATGAACAAATAAACCCAAGATTATCGTAAATCAACAATGAACAAATGAAGTCAAGATTATCATAAATCAACAATGAACAAATGAAGCCAAGATTATCATAAATCAACAATGAACAAATAAACCCAAGATTATCATAAATCAACAATGAGCAAATGAAGCCAAGATTATCATAAATCAACAATGAACAAATACACCCAAGATTATCGTAAATCAACAATGAACAAATAAACCCAACATTATCGTAAATCAACAATGAACAAATAAACTCAACATTTTCGTAAATCAACAATGAACAAATAAACCCAACATTATCGTAAATCAACAATGAACAAATGAAGCCAAGATTATCATAAATCAACAATGAACAAATAAACCCAAGATTATCATAAATCACCAAGGAATAAATTAAGCCAAGATTATCGTATAATGTTCTGTAAACAAATGTGACTCACATTATGTATGCTAGCGTTGCTACAACAAAATGGAGCAAAGATTAACGTTTGAACAGCGGAAAGCAATTTTGAAGATGTACTGGAAAACCGAGAATGTTGTTGAAGTTAAAAGGCAATGGAGACGTGTGTGCAGAACAGAACCGCGATTGGACTTCTACCTATGCGGAACTGTTAAGGATGTTGTATACCGTAGAAAATCAGTCACACTAGCAACACTTCGGGAAGAAATTGAAACGCCATGTGCTGCAATCACTGAGGACACTTTCGCAAACGTTGCTCAATCAGTAGTTCAACGTACTCAGAAGTGTAGTGACGCCGATGGTGGGCATATTGAGCAACTGTTGTAACTGTAAAAATCTAAGATGATCAGTGCTCACCATTTTCTGTTTGGGTGCATTCAGCTTTGTTATGTTAACACAGTTCCTTCTTTGCTTGAAATGTGTATACATTTTTGGTACCCTCTGTTTATTTAACACGGATATACGTGTCTATGTTTGAAACTTAAGCTAAAATACTGCAATGCCCGGTAACTCATTGGAGATGCTAAGATTAAAAAGGGGAGAAATGTAAGAAATGGGCAGGTCAAAGAGAAAACCAACATTTAATTTTAATGACCATTAAATGAAGTAAAATAGTGCAATGCATGAAATCAAGTAGAAGATGTTAATTCAGGAAAATGGTGCCATTGTAACAGACCAGCAGAGAGAAAACCAGTATGTTCTTTTAACCAGCATGTATGTGTTCATTTGGAGTGAAAGGCAACTTGAAGCTGAATTATGATCGCTTGATGACTCTGAGAATTCACGCCACATGATGTAAATTAGCCCGTCACTGCTCTAGATTTAACCATTTAAGTTTTTGCGGGACAATGAAAAAGTGTTGAAATCAATATGATGCTCTATTTGTACGCCCCGGCCCCATTCATTCACCGATGGACATATAGACTTTTTGCACGGAAAGCAATTTGATTCCTAACATTACCCGAAAGTAAACGTAAAAGTAAAGCATGTAATAGTATTAATGCAGTTATTATTCATTATTTCACTCTTGTGGTATTTATTTAGGTCGGAAGTAGGTGAATCCGAAAAACATGTGATGTGATGACGAAGAACTGCATTAAGACGCAATTACAAGCATGAATGACGAATTCCGTTAAATTCTTCCGCATGACGCTGGCGGCCATATCCTCATCAAATGCTTTGATTTCTGTCTGCATGTCATCATCAGTGCACGAACGTGACATTTTTCGTCCAAGTTACCGATCTGCAACAAATAAACAAACATAGATACTTAATCTTTTGTAAAACACTAAAAATACTAACTGTTTACCCAAATGGCACAAATATAGCGTTTTTCACACTGATTAATCATTAATCGAAAGTGGTAATTACCATATCTGCACTACAAAGACGGAATTCAATATTTAGAGTAAATAGATTAAAGTCAGTGCATTATTTATATGACACAAGGACAATTTTTTTAAAAAAATATTCTCCCCTAACCCTCACAACCTTTCCTTTCTGTTCTTTTCTTAACGGCGTTATACACATATTCCTGAGTAATATCGGCACTCTTAGTATAAAAGACGTTCTAATAAACACCAGAAGATGATAGCAATTGTTTAATATGAGCTTCTTAGGCAAATGAAACATAGTTTAAAACTAACTCGATTCGTTCTGTCATCTAATTCAATCATATTTATCATATCTCGATCCAGGAACTTTACTAATTAATCATAGGCTGCAGATGGATTGATAAGGAAGGATCGAAATTCATTCAAAATTAGAAACAAATAGTTGCTAAAAAGGTGAGCGAATAAGGTTTTTGTAAATAGTGTATTAAAGCATCTGTGCAACCTAACAGAACATTCCACAAAAAATAACCAATTAATTGACTTTTAAGAGCTCTTAGAACAAACATTGTATGAGGATAAAAAATAATCCGAAATATATTTTATTTTTAACTTTCCTTTACAAATTTGTGTGTAACAGATTCAAGTGCAAAAACATCAGTATTCCCTGGAATTTACTCAGCCCGAAATCCGGCAATGGCCTGCCGCAGCGACCTCTGTGTGCTCTACTCCGTCATATGACTTTACTGACATAGGGACGTACTGTAAGATGGTATGTAATCAGCAAGCCATCCCCACCGGTCGCCTATCACGTGGCTTTCGAAAACGGAACACTACCTCTCCATCAGGCAGTTTACCAATAATATTAACTTCACGAGGCTGATGAACCCCGTTCCAGAACCAAGTTAGGGTAGCTTGGAAAAATTCCTAAGCAGAAACCTTCAATCGAACAGGTCAGCGAAGCACTAAAGTGTTCTAGTTTTATAAAGTTTTTTTATTCATCTGAAAAAAGTTGGTAACGAAGGAGGTTGGCTTCAAAGTTGTTACGGTGCTCCATGAATACTTAAATAATGCATTATTAAATATACACTATAATTATATAAATAAAAATAAAAAGGCCATACAAATGTTCTACTTTAGAATTAAAAGAACCATATGGCATACGTGTACGCAACAAGATAAAGGCTCACAACAATTTAATATATGCATGCAGACAACATAATTAATATAGAACTGCGAGAATATAATGTACGCAAGGGAAATGTTTAAATAATGCTTATGGTTTGCACGTCCCCTTTTAGATATTTATTCAGTTCATCACTATTCCAACCAGTTACATAATACACGAAAAATTCCCTGTAAAGAATATACTGGAAATCTTGTTTCATTACAAAATCAGTCATTTTTTAGTTAATTACTGGATGTTTACTGCCTTTAACTTTAAATAAGCTTTACCATACCATTACATATGTTTATTTATCATGAACTTTTATTATCATCCCCAAAACTCGAATTTGCTGGTAAGTTCCTCTTTTCAAAAGTAAAATGGAAATGACAATAATGATCGCAATATTTACTATAACTCCGTTGATATCTAGTTAGCTCCCGATTTCCAAAACTTTCTTTTCAAACCACAATAGTATTTTATATATTCTCTTTGCTGCGTATATTTCAAAGATTCTAATATTGCAGCGAATGATTGATTTTATCTGTTATGTATAAAACTGAACTCGTACTAACACTCATATATCATTTTATTAGAAATATTTTCACAGGCAATACGTAGCATGCAACGGATACTCCAAAACAAAATAAGATTAATAAAGTAAATTTCATGGAATCCAACCGAGTGTTTCCTACAAGCTTTTGGAAATGACTAGGACAAATCTCAGCTGTCTTTCGGAGATGTTATCTTTAGTAATAAAGGCCATAAGAACTTTAAATCTCTGATATAGCTATTCATTATTATAAGGTAAAGGTATAAAATATATAACAAAACGTGCTTGCATATAGATGGTCAAATGTAGAAAGTTTATTTGTTCACTTTTGTCGTGTTAATAATTGCTCAAGTAAAACTTCATAGGATATCAGTTACACATATTCCAGTATATAACTTTCCAATTTAAATGACGTGTAGCCTTCTATCTGTATTATCTCTATATAATGTTTCGATATAAAATCCAGGACTCTCAGTTCCAGAGGTAATTGTTGCAGTCATTGCTTTATTTTTGTCTTTAGATGAAACGTACTAATACAGTATTTCTATCAGGATGAGTAGCTCACTGCATTCTATTATTTCTGTAAGCTGCAAATGTCTCTTCCTCTGCAATATTGTACCATCGCTGGCAATAACGCATCAAAATGTAAACGAATGCAATTGCTGTCTTGGTATTACCGAAATAGGAGAGATGCAACAGTGAAGTGAATGAGAAAGATGACTGCGCTTGCTTGCGTGTGGCCCGAAGATTTGCCACCTAACGCCCAAAAATATTGTGTCGCGGTCACAGACATAAGGAAAATGTGCTAACATTCCTCTTGTTTTTATGTTTATTGAAATTCTTCCAGTCCTCTAATATGAACTGGTGCGCAAGTTTAGTGCAATCTTTCTACTTGCCCACACAGTCGAAACAGAGCGAAACTACGTGACAGTTATCCAAGGTTATTTGCTGCAAGTTAAAAGAAACCATATAAGTTGGGTATCCTTTCAAAGCTAAAGCAGCATCTCAATCCATGCCTTCCTTTGTTACTTTGGTTTTGCAGCGACACCTTTATCACTAAGTATAATAGTTTGTTGCAGGTTCAGTGGTGCCGAGTAAGCCTCATTAGTAATGAAAAGTCAGGTTTCGTTCATTGTGTATATTGTAATTTTATTCATTTTTATTTCTCTTTCCTATAACGCAGTTTTAGTTGTGAGCTACCGCGTGTGATTATCAAATATTTACCAATAGTTAATACACACTTTTTAAGCTTAAAAAACAAGCTGGTTTTCTTTTTTATATCTACATGTGATGAATTGTGCACTTTTTAAATTTGAAATTGAAAATGTTTCTTTGTAGTTAGCATTCTAGTATGCATTAGTTTGGCAAATGTGTAAAACGTCAAGTATACAAACTAATGGTTATATTTGAAAGGATCAAACATCTATGAATTTAATTTATTATTTATAAATTAAAAGAAAATGAAAAACGATTAAAAATATGGGCTGGCTAACAAATGACCAGCACAGATTTGATACCTAATGCTATAAGCAACGATTAACCTAACTTAATGAATAACGTCATAATCTGAAACGAAATGCATAAAACATTCCATTTTAACTTTATAAATGTTAGCATGGAACCGCATTTTATTTAGCTACTTGATCAACTATTTAATGCTTCACTCGCATTTTTAAAACTAATTATACAAAACCACTTCCTTAATTCCATTTAGTATATTGTTTGTAAGAGTTTTTTTCCAAGGACATTTAGCAGATACTTGCAAAAATAATCATTAAGCCACAAAAGTATCAAACTCTTTATAACTGAAAGGTTAGTTGAGCCTTGGTATGTTTGATTGTTCACCGAACAGCTTCTATTGGATAATAATAATAATAATAATAATAATAATAATAATAATAATAATAATAATAAAAGGAAACAAAGTTAAAGTACTTTTGAAAGCAAGCATTTGATTTCCACGGCACCGTGGACGGCAAGTTTCAATTGACTGCTTTGTCGCCTAGGAAAAAGATTTAGGTAGAGAGCAAGCTTGTGTTTGGAGGAGATTCCTCACTTTTTGTGACGTAGTTTTGGGTGTCAAACACCAGTTTGGCAACGTCCAGGGATCGGCATTGCATTACGTGCCATGTTTTACGTGGGTGTAAATTTTACGACGTGTCTCTGGTAATCGTTTCTGAGAACCTCCTTGTCGTGGTACACGATGTAAAAGGCAAAGGAATTGCGTCGTTTGACAAGCTCGAAGGAAGGTTCTCTCGTGTGCGTAGAAAAACTTTTTCTCCCTTCTGGAGTCGGACTAACGTTCAGGGCCCTTTCTTGGTGGAGATAGTCGGACGCCTTGCACAAAGTATGGCACGTTCTGCTGGAGCTATTTAGTTAAAATAACTACATATGTATTTTATCAAGTATTGTTTCATTTGTCCAACGTATAAAATATTCTATTTTTAAAATAAGATTAAAACATTTATTATTCTTATTAAAGCATTCCATTCGTTTAAATTTTTATGGTACTTGTAATTTTAATCATAATCATCTCTCTCACATTTTATGCAACGTGGTTCCTATGTTGTATATTCATTTGCATACTAAACCACATAAATACTCCTCTTATTTATTTTTTCTTCTTCTCCTCTGCTCTTCCTATTCTATTGCTTCTTTTTTCTCCTTTATTTACTTTTCAACTTAGCTTTATATTGATTTAGTTTTCTTTTCCTTTTCATATCTCCTCTCCGTTTTATCTTCCTCTACTTTACTCTTTTCTCCTATTCTATTATCTTCTCAACTCTCCGCTCTCCTGTGTCTTACTTTTTATTTTCTTCTCTTCAATCCCCTCTACTCTTCTCTTACTTTCTTCACCTTTTATTTCTCTTTCTTCTTTCCTCTCCGGTTCCATTTTTTATTCTCCTCTTTGCTCTCCTCGCTCTATTCTTATCCTCTCCTCTCTTCTCCTTTCCTCACCTCACCTCTCCATTCTCTTTTTCACATCTCCATTCTCTTTTCTCCTTTCTCCATATCTCTTCTCTTTTACTCTTTACGCCCCACTTCCCTTCTGTTTTCCACTTCTTTTTTCTCTTAATCTTCACCGCGGTCCTCTCTTCTCTTTTTATGGTTTTCCTTTTCTTTCTCCTCTCCTTTAATATCTTCTTTTTTTTCTTTTCCTGTTCTCATCCTCTCCTCTACTCTTCTTTCATTACCTCACCTCTCCGCTCTCTTTTCTCATTTCTTCTCTTATTTTTTATTTTCCTTCCTTTTCGCCATATTTCACTCCTTTCTTCTCTTCCCCTTCCTCTTCGTTCTATCCCCACTTGTCTTCTTCTCCTCCTTTTATTTTTCTCTTTTTCTATAATCTTCTCCTGTTTTTCTAGACGCGTAGACTTAAATTTGTCTATTTGGAAACGTAAAGTGTTCCGGAATTTTCTGTTTTTATGGTGGATGTACACAAGGTAGCTGTGGTCACGTTTTTTCACATATGATAATTACAGATGAATTTTCTTTGGCAAGATTCGGAGGCACAATATACCTAACCTAGAGACGTGCCTTAGTATGAGCTTCAGATCTCTTAAGTTAATATAAATGGTGGAAATGAACAGCGATAAATTTAGTGTTTTTGATTCCAAAATTAATTTTTTATTTATCAAAATGTACTTTTCATTTATAAAAGACAATCAATGAGCGAAAATGGATTTATGTAGCATAATATGTTTGTAGAAATAGCTGCTGTATGCAAAGTTAAATATTGCAATTTTTTTTTCCAAATTTGATATTCAGTTTCTAATAAGAATTTTTATTTATAATAGTAAATGAAAGAGTAAAGGTTTATTATTGCAACGCAACAGTTAATTTGCACCACATACTTCTTTTTTGTAAAGCTAAGCATTGCAAATAGTGTTTATTCAAAGTTAACCATTTTATTTCCAAACTATCCTATCCTGAGTAGTGCATAACAATTTCATATTTACATTTGTAAGTTGAAAAAATTTAACAAAAACTTAAAAAGTGAATATTCAAACTCTTCATCTCCTGTATCAAAACACATCTTCGTAGTAGCGACCTATGTATCTAATGCACAACTGTTGTGTTTATATTCACTTCCTCCCATCAACATGGTTTCTGGCTATCAGCTCCTCTAAAGTTTTCAGGTGAGTTCCATAAGCTAGTAATCTCAAGTGTCCTGACAGAAAAAAAGTTTATTGGCGTAAAATATGATGATCAAGATGGTTATTTGGAACCTGAGGTCTACATTGCCTCTAGGTAACAAGTGTCCCTTCGTTTGCAATGCATTATCCCTACCATCCCTTTATATAATTCAATGACAGGGTATTGTCAGGCTCACATTTGCTTAGCAACTACAATAACTAATAACCGATCGATTTATTGGCTCATAGTACACTTTCAAATGCCTTCTGCAGTATGTTTATGTGGCATGAAACGTATTATTTTGGCGGTCTTTGCCTGATAGTAAAAAGTATGCAATTGACTATGTAAACTAAATTATTGGTTAAATGGGTTTCACAGTTGCGACATAGAATTTCCGATCGGTTGAAATATAGGCTATACTACTGATATCTTCGTTCGGTGTCATTTCGAAATAGCTTGTATATAAGAGGGTTAAGAAATATGTAGTTATGAGAAGCGCGTTGTTCAAGTTCCTTAGTTTTCTATTTTAATGCGACAAATGTTTCGTATATTCGTAATTATTAGCAGTTTCGACGTACCAAAAAGCAGAAAAAGCTAATGAATGCTACACTTTTCAAAAATGTATATATTACAGCTGATTGTATATAATTTATAAATGTGTTAAATGTCATACATAATATGAAACTTTAGCAAGGACATAAATTAGTAAATTCACATTTGAGTAACTTTCCCGTAATAAAAATAATATATATCCGCTAATTTCTTTCTCATTCTGACCAAAAATACATCAATGTTATTTTGATGTTCCAACAAGGAATCCTAAACTTTAAATTTGTGGAAATGTTTTACAAATGACAATAAAATGAGCAATTATTTACATTTCTCTTAAGTGGTTAGTATATCTCTATAAAAAGACAATTAAATAAAGTTCAATAAATTTTGGCGAATTTATGCAAGAAAAAAATTATATCTGGAGATATATTTCACAAAAGCGGTTTTTGTTGTGTTTTCATTTATAAATATATTTAAAATTTTAAGATATGTGCTTTCATTGCTCCAATTTTCTGCCCAATTTCATACAGAATAGCCTATTTAGAGATCTTGGAAGAATGCGCACTCGAAATACTGTCAAATCGTATCGAAAACCGGCAGCTAGCATGCACTACAAATGTGTTTGGAATAAGTGTGTGAGATCTAGAGAAAAATACAAGATGTTAATAAGTTTTGAAAGCTAACATCGTAGAATTAATAAAACCCATCATTAATAAAATTATTAACAATAACATCAATCACATAATAGTAAATAAAGATTAGGTGGAAAACGGAATATACGAGAGTCCTATAATGTTGAAATAAATGTACTATTACAGGTTATTAATATTGTGCTGACTACATCACAAATAAACATTAAATTATACTGAATTGGGAATTGTATGTAGCAGTTACAAGTAAAAGTGAATCAACCAAATTTGGAAGTTAAACTTCAGATCATAAAAGTGTATATATAACGGCGGAAGCAGTACAATGAAAACAAAATATTGAGTAGCACACCGTGTTCATTATCTGCATAGTATGGGTACAAGTAACGTGATGAACAACTGAATTCAGAAATAAAATATCCATTTTCGAAATCACAAGAACAATAGTCAAAAGTTGTTGTAACCAATCAAAATAAAGTGGACCAATGCACCAATTCACAACACGTCACACAAGAAGTAATGCTGAAAAATCTTAAAGGAGGTAATTCAGAAGTGAAGGCTAAGTCACATATGAATCCAATATTTGGACTGTCCCGGTGATTGCACATGAAACAGCACTATATATAAACATCCATGATGATTGGGCAAGTGGTTTACCCAATATAAATGAAATAAGTATCTAAGTTCACAGGGGTGTCTTCCATGTCGAACGTAGGCGCAGCTGTACTGAGAAATTAAACATACCTTTTGACGTACTTTGAAACGTATCATTTATATTTATATTATTGTTCAGTAAATTCTGATAAGTTTGAAATGTGTACTTATAATCGGCAACAAGTTCATTCCAGAGAATTTCCCTGTGGCTGAATTCATTTGAATGAATTCTAGGGCTCATCTGTAAATGTAGGATTCTTCACATAGAATTCAAGAAAGATAAATGTATCCTAATTGGTATTTGCATTGCTCTGCTCAATCTCCGGATTTAATTCATTATATTTAAAAATAAAGAAAAAAATCGGCTAACTGTCGGCGTTCTATCCACGGATTTTAAACCTTCAGGGCTGACGCTTTACCAATTGAGCTACCGTTTGCTCCTCCAAACACCACACCATGAACCTCTCTCATCCGATTATATATAACCTGCAAATATCAATAAGTGTTTCTCTACTATGAGAGATAATTCCTTAAGAGGCGATTCGTAATGCTCTAGCGTACTTATAACGCAGAGATATGGTTTATCCTCCAGCTACATATATATGGGATCATTTACATGAGAAAATTGTTCTTTGACATAAATAAATCCTTTAGAGGTGACCACCGGAGGTTCTGCTTGAGGAGGGGTCTTTACTGCTGTTATACCCACTAATGTATTTCAACAATTTATGTCTCTATAACACTCTATTTACACAAAGAAATATAATTATTTTAACTTTAGAAGTAGTTCACGGGATATGTTTTTACTATGTATGTACAGCCTTTCATAGGCCTATTGCTTTGCTCTGACGAGACTGTCCCATTCACATAAAATAACATTCTTTTGGATGCTCGAGAGTATAAAATTAGCCATTTGTGGTCCCGAGCGTGCCACTTAGCTTAGCTATGGACTTTTCAATTACTTTGTTTTCTTTTTCTGGAGCTGAAATTATAGAACATGTAAGGTGCCCCATGACCTGTCCTGGTTCCTCACATGACATCTATAGTACAGATAATACATGTCGCACTTTTGAGGTTAAAATGTTAATTCACATGGTAACAAAATAAGTCAGAAATACATTTATTCTAGCACAGCATTATAATAAAATAGCCATTGTTAAATTACTTTTGAAGTTAAAAAATAAGAACTGCAGTCTAGCCGTTCTCTCCCCGCCCTGATGTTTCTCATGACCGAGAGAATCTGTGCTGGCAGCTCTGTAACGCTGCTGGAAGCACGCAGAAACACATTAGTATATATTACAATAAATATAAGAAAATAATATCATTGTAAATAGCTCACGCACAAAGAAAACCAGGCTTCACATGAACCAGCACGAGGAACTGGACGCACGTGCTTCCGTTAAAACAGAGTTGGCAACATTGTAGAATACAGCACGAGAGGACTGGTGATTATCGCTAGCAGATCACATTCACCATCTATACTTGAGTCATTCCTAACAATGCAAACCGCGAATTAATTCTTTAGCGTGTAATAGAGCTCGAATCTTGTAGCAAAGTATCGTTATTAAAACCTTGCAGAATATTCAACAAGAGCGTCGGTTTTAATATTTGTATCAAAAAAAGCTTCATTGTGGCGTATTGCGAAATACAAAAATGGGAACGCTATAGTTCAAATATTTTACTAGTAGAAATAAATGTAGAGGTGGACATTCGGGAATTTTATTTAATCGTGTTCTTATAAACTACGTTTAAAACTGATAATTAAATCAACAAATAACAGTATTAAAATAACGGTTATATTATAAACATTGTAACACTCACCCAAACTGCCTTATGCATCAAATCCATCCGTCGGTCCTTCTTTGTTGCGAACGTGTCATGCCTTCTCAATAAGGCGGCATCAAAGTACAGTTATCCTAAAATGCTGTCGTTACACAAACGGTGATTCGTCATTTAATTTCTTAAGTACGTTTTAATCCTCTTGAGTTCATCATGATTCTCTCTCTATTTGCTTTGGTAGAGGGATATGTTGCAACCAAACGTAATAGTTAGTGACCTTCTCCACCGAACCTAAGTCATTTATAACCAAATACTTAAGTAGGTTTCGTGATCATAAATACTTTTGCTCATCTGCGTAAATGTTGAAGATATCATTTTCATGCTGGTATAAATTAAAATTAATATTTGGATTTCATTTGAACAGCTAGCTAGGCAGTCGATGATTTCGTATTGGCAGCACTTCCAACCTAGCCTTGTGAGAGTCTTTGGAACTTACATTCCCATTAAACTGGACACTTTTTTGCACACACTCTTCAGTGAAAGCTTCTCTTCCTAGGTTCTGCTATTTGCAATGGCGAGCTGTATTTAAATTTGGCAAGCATTTATATTAACTGGTGAATGCAGAACTTAAACAAAGGGACAATGTGAACAAAGCATGCCTTGTAAACCCTGAACGGGTACACAAAATTTGCGTAACTTAACAAATTCCCTTCGAGATTGAGGTGTCGTAGTACCAGTTGGAATTTTCCTCGTCGATTACTCCGTTAAAAACTGTTGAAATATTTGTTTTATTTATGACGAGAAAATTTCATTTTGTACAGTAGGCCTGCTACAATTAAATTCATTTTCAGTAAGCAATACGGCGCTCGTGGACGACTTGCTGGGAAAAAATGAAATGCCGTTTGAATGAAAAATAAATAAACGCACTAGTTTGTTTTTAAACATATCACACCACGAGATTTAACTGGTGAGCAAGCAGTGAATAAAGACGATGTAATGGAAAGACTCCTATACAATATGCACACCTTTGTGGTGCTTCCAATAACGAGCAACTATTGAAGGTTTGACTTACGACTTTATTTTTATCAATATTGCACTCTTTCAAACTGTTGCAAATGATGTCAAACGTCGTCACTTTTATCACTTGAGACATTGAATAAACCAGCAATCTTTCTTCAGTTCTGTCTTGACACAACACAGGAAAATGGTGTTTATTCGGCTCTTGCAAGACATGTCTAAGTTCTCGTCACCTGCGATTGAAACAGAAGGACATTCTTCATTTTCTGAACTTAATTTTGTCCTTAACAGAAGTTATGAACTCAATAAGTTCATTTTTTAATATCTCTGGTGAAAATCCCTTACAATATTGATGGAGATTGTAAATGGCCTCGTATAGCCAAATCATTCTGAGCAAGTAAATTTAAAATTTCTAAAAATTTGCCTTGTTATAGGTGAATTCCTCATCTGCTCTGTGGCCACGCAAAGATAATTCCTAATTGCAGAAATATATGATAGTATGAATTATACGCCCAAGAACATGTCAATTTGGTACTACTAGTTCATTATGTGTTATTCCAGGAAGATTAGCAGCTTAAAAAAAAAAGACATGGTGAATTCGATGTCTTCCTACAAGCTTAAATGTCCCTTTATTTAACAAACGTACCTTTGATTTTTTATGTTTGTTACCTTTTATAATAAGTAACTTAAATCAGAAATGTCTTGTGTGCACCACTATAAATATTTTTCACCAAACATGTTGCAAACGTAGGAATATATTTTTGTTCGCAGTAAGTCAGGAGAATCTCTCATACTAAATTTAAATTGGCGTATTTGTTGTTTGTTAACATTCTTAATATTTAATTTTGGAGTAGGCCGTTTCGGTTTAAACTCACGTTGTTCTTCAGAAGTATAATTTGAAGGAGGCTTTCACCGTAAGATGTTTAACAAATGTAATGTTTCACGTGTGTCGCACATGGATAATTATTTGCTTATAGAATAACATTTGCTACACTTCACAAAGAAAAGTCGAATACCCGGCGGAAACTGCAATATATGCTATATCACTTACTGTTATCAAATAAATAATTTACACTCTCGCTTTACTTCAATTCACGAAGAAATGCGATTGATAATACCTCAACATCACTCCCGGGTAAGAACCGCGCCAGAGTCAACGGACTGATAAACGGCTCAACATATTAAGCATTGCTCGCCTGGCATTTGAGGAATTGCGGATGCGAGAGGGGCAGGTAGGTAGTACAGAATTATTTGCAAAAGCGAGCGGGTTCGCACATTTCGCCGCAAACCGTTGTTTTCGAACGGTACGGTTGACTTGCAGAACCTGTGTTTGTTAGTTTTAGAGGTACGCATTGCTGGCCAGCATTATGATTTAAAATGACTCTAGAAAATAATTGTCTTCTACAAAATAAAATAAATGTAAAAGAATTAAACGCACAAAAGCGTACGAGCGCCCTTTAAGCGACACCCCTGACTCACTGTAGAATACAAGTGTGCTATTCAGGCCTTAGCTTGGCAGTGCCGACATCTGCCCTCTCTTTGTTTATCCTCACTGGCCGGAGGGCCGGAGACTGAGCGGCCAGATTGTAAGTATGTTGTCTATCTCCAACAAGATGAATAAAGATATTGACAAAATTAAATAGTTAAACATTCACGATAGATGACAGTTTTAACTACTATGTCATCACAGGTGGTGGACACTAATGATACACGAGATAAAAGAAGAAAAGTTGGAAAGCATATTTATTTAGGCAGGGGAGGGGAACGTTCCAGCTCTAAGGCTAGGGTACCTCCCAGGCACATGATTAAGTTGAGAGTTGGAGAAAATCTATAATAAACAGTCAATGGCGTTCATGACTCAGTGTCTTAGCTACCTCGGCCTCTCTTGTCGGAATATATTTCATTTTTGTGTATAAAACGGGGCATATATATACATGCTAAACTGAAACAACAAACAGCGTTTTGTTTGAAATTGAAATAGTACGTGCTGGACAAGAACTAAATACAGATTTGTATTTGGGGGAAAAAAACTAAACTAAGTCGATTGCAAATTTTATATTTTGTAGTCATCATACCACTGATTTTTCTGGATGTGATAACATCTACTATCTGATTTATCACATGGGTTATAAATATTATGTTTTAGCTCGATCAACATTCTTCTGTTGATGCATTTTCCAAATGCAATTTGTGCTCTGTAATCCTTTTTACTTCCATCACGTGAGTTCTTATTTCACGGTCAATTAATTTGTTTGTTTAAATGCGTAATTAGAAATATTTTACTCTTCGGTATACAGGATGTAGCAAAAAGGCAGGTGTAGACTTTGGGGAAACATTCCTCACATATACAGGATAAAAAATATAATATGATCATCCTTGTTAAGCGTCTTTTTTTAAACCTGTACCACATAGCAGAATATTCAGAAACAGAAAATCATATTATAAATATTCAAAAATCCTTCATTAGCACGGATACCTTCATCAACCCGCCGTCGTATTGTCTGACAGCTTTGTAGATTGTGAGCACGAAGATTCTCTAAACCTTCGTCTAACTCATAGTTCATATGAGCATCTGCCAATGCCTCGTTTTACTGTACCTGGAACGAGGTTCGTAAACACATTACATGGCCGGTGCTACGTCAAGTAATGGAGTAGCGTAAAAAACGGACTACGTTGTACCACAACAACGGTAAACCAAGGAACTAAGAGTAGTACAACATTCCGACTCCATTTAACCAGAAGTAAAAGTAAATGTTTACCTACTGTATGTCTTAAGCACATATTTTGTTATGGGGTTATTGCCAAAGGGTTCTATAAAAGTAAATAAACCATTTTCGCACCCATGTTCATATAATATGTTTGTGCCCTCTGTATGGAAGGAATGTTTCCCCCAACTTTTTGTTACAGCATATATATTTACCTGGGTATTTGTTTTAACAATCAAAACAGCGCTAGAATATATCAGTTATGCAAAATGTAGTATGTGGACAACTGAGCAATGTTTAGGTAAATTGTTATATTTGGATGGCCGATGCAGCTAATCTCCCTAAAACCGCATTATACAACTTATCTATAAACACGGCTGCAGAATTGCGCACACAGAAACTATAACGCTTCAAGTCAGCCGGAAACTTGCCACTACAAAATATTATTTAAGGACAATTTTGTGTGTCAGTTAATTTGAATAAAGCATGATCATTTCATTTTATTGTTGGAAAATTAACATCAATGGCAATGAGTATATTCAATAAAATTGCTTTCCCCGTAACTTAACGGATATTGAATATGCTGTACCTGGCACTGATTTTAAGCTAAAAAGTAAGAAAGCTAGATAATACGATTTTGTATTTCACTGGTAGATGGAACGGATGGTCTTACACCAGTTAACAATTTAAGTTTTACACATAAGTGTAATGTATAGGCAAGGTCTTTAGAAAACGTTCTAACATTTCATGTTTCCATAAATACATTTTAGAGTGTGCGAAGTGTAATTGTTAGAGATGAATATGATGTTTCTTACTAATATGAATGCACAATATTGCAGTGTATATGTTTTCATTCCTCGATTTAACGACAGTGCTTTGATGTACTTGTGTATTATATTTATTGTTATAAGTGTGCTAATATAAATATTTCAGAATAATTATTAAAGCTATAAACTTAAAGGAAAATATTTTAATGTAAGAATAATAACATAGAAAAGTTTATTTATAGAACGAAGTGAATATGAGAATGAAATTTTTATAATTGTGTAACAAAATTAAAGCCTTTATTAAATTGTTTCCAATTCCATTCTTATAAAGCCCAAATGAAACAAAGTAGTTTTTTATTTTAATACCGTATGAGACATTGTTTCCAGCGTGTTCCTTCTTAGTACAATTACCAATCTGCTCCAGAGTTTCTGTAAACCCAACAGTACTGTCTGTTTCGAAATCTGAAACTGATGCCAAGAATGGTTGATAAAGGCAGTTCGAAAAAATAAGTTTGCATAAATAGAGAGTGTATTCCGTTCCATTAACATATTATAAGTTAATAAAGCAGAACTACTGGATATCTCATTAGAAATTGTCATAGTCACACTAGAGTCCAGCTTTTAACCTATGAACAGAATTTTGTCATTTTGCGAGCAATCCTGTAACCCGAAGGCCCAACTTTACATTCTAGTCCATAGTGGCACTCACAATCTGCTCATTTGCCTGTCCATTGGCAGAGAAAAGAATCCAGGCGCAAACACTTAGTGTCTTTGTATGTTATACTAAGCTATCATTAGTGTGTTGGTTTGTTCTCAGGATGTGATATGTATCGATATCAGCTTTGATTTATCTTGCCGAAAGTAAGTTTCCACTAATGATGTTAAAGCACATCTGGGAAGATTTACTGCTACTAATTCCATCGGCGTTCTAAATTTTGGGCGCGAATTGCGGATATTTATACATTGCTTGTTATTGCCAAATATCACCATCTACCTTATATAGGAAAGAAGAAATTTTTGTCCACTATTCGCTGTATAGAAAAATAAAGTTATATTAATGAACTTAATTTTTTCATAACGGGATATTAAAGCATATTTTTCAGGTAGCTATTACAAATGCACTAAAAGTCAATACTGCAGATATTAAGGGTAACACGCATTACACTTTATGGGGTTTGAAATAATATAGATCTGATTGTTCTTAAGTATGTGGGTTATGGTGTCACTTAAGTGTGATGCACATTCAAATACGCATAGAATCGGAATTCTATGGGTATGAACATTATGTTAAGTGTGGTGAAATACAAGCTACGAGCCGTCACCCGGAAAATAAACAAGAACTGGTGAATGTTATGTGTAAAGGAAGAGAGTGATTTGTAGCTCGTAAGCTATAATACCCCTCCCACCTTTTGTTTACAATCAAGTGTCAACATAACTTTATTACGGGTTTAGTGCTTAGAAATTCCGATGTCTAATTATGACTTTACATCTGTAGCTAGTGATATCTATTCACCGTTTCGGAAGCTGTGAATTTCTTTAATATTTTTATACGTTTCTAATATTATAGCGAGTTTATCATCATTTAGTATCGGAGTATCCGCTCCCTAGCCGCGATATGCCTCAACCATTATTTATATATAGCATTTCACAAGAGATAGAAATATCGTACTTTGATGCAGCCCTGTCATATTCGGGCAAACTACCTGGTGGTACAACCACAATGGCGTGTTATGAATAGAGCTTATTCAACAACCGACACAATACATAGTACCCTACCACTGCTTAAGTTAACTGTGACGGCATCACGTTCAATGTCGTTACAATGCAATGTTCAGAATAATTACGCTACATCCCCAACGATGTCATGTTTGTAGTGCGAGAAACAGCAGTGGCTATTGTCTAGGTTTAAGTAATTGAAAAAGCCCTGAACTCAATATTAGGAATTGGCACTGCTTTGAGAGTCAATTCTGCATTACCGCCACGGGTGGTCGAGGACGTTATGGCGTGAACTCATGAGAGGGAGATCTGGGGTTCGATTCCCACCAGGACCGTCCTTCCTGACAGCTTTTTCCCAGGTTTTCATGAGTATTCATAAATGGAAAATGCCGGGGAGGTATCCTAAACTTAGTCCTGGAACGTTTCCTTACTTTAAAAGAAAAATCCTTTCCCAATATATCATTTCATCTCGTGTATTATCAGTGTCCACCGTCTGTGGTGCCCTAGTAGTAAAAAACGGGCGTTAAACACTATACAAAAAAATCTCAATGGAAGCACTCAGATTCACACACACACACAAAACATCGGGTAAGCGCCGGTGCAGAAAAAAATTATGGTGCCCATCCTCTGGACAGTAATGGAGTAATCCTCACTCAATGCGTTCCAAAGGGCACTACAGTGGCAGGTGCATCCTATGAAGATGTTTCGAAGAACTTTTTTTCATTTGTTAATACATGCTTTATTTAAAGCTTTATTGTTTATATGTGCAGGAATAGTTATTCATAATGTAGGTAATTTTCAAGATATTCGTTTTATAGGCGGTTTATCTTATTTTATACCTTTGACTTCTTCCTGTTTTATAGTGTCTAATTTTGCATCCTTCCAGCATTGCGTCAAAAATGACCGAAAAAGTTTGCATGTGTGCTCTTTCACATAGACAACGCCCAACGCATCGGGCGAACGTATGCAGCAGTTTCTTCGTGAAAACAGCTTTGAAGTGATTCCTCATGTTCCCTACTCACCTGACCTGGCTTCTAGCCACTTCGTGCCGCATGTGTATCAGCGATTTTCCAGTGGAAAAAAATACTCCTACAGAAGTATTTACAGTAGCTATGGAATCATGGCGTCGACGATGCAAAAGATTTGTACGGATGCAGGGAGATTCGTTCAGAAGTGACGCAAGTTCCATTGTTTTCGTGTGTTTAGTTAGTGAGGAAAAAAATGGGATGTTTTATAACTTGAATGCGTCTCGTAATTATAGGTAGGAAGTTCATACACTTACTCAAATAATTAATGGCGGCTTGTCAGAAACAAAGATCCCTTCGTACTTCCGAACATATCCGAGTTAGCAGGCAGGCTCGTACAAGCAATACTATTAAAATGCATTACATAATGTGATTGCGAGTAGTATTGGCATAAATGAACGTTTGTTTCTTCATGAAATCATAGAAGTTTACCATATTCTTCATTAAAACCAGAAATGTAAATAAGTATTGGATTTTCATTTATTAGAAGGAATACAATCAGCGGCTGTTTTCTAATATGAAATCGTAGTGAAAAGAACAGCGTTGACGTTCCAACCTCAGAGTGTTCAAGAGGTTTAAGGTTATGCTTGATATATTATATATGAGGAAGTGTCCGTGCGAATCTGGTACAATTTCTAAACTTTTAATTTTTAATTATTAGCGGTCTGTATAGCCAGATATTCAGTATAGAGTTCATTGTTAAATGAAAGAGGAAAGTTTAATGATTGTAGCTTTAGAATACATATTGCTGGCTTAACACCTTTCCACTTTAGCATTTAAAAGTAAAATTTTGCATTTGAGACACAGTTCGATCTGTATGAAAAGCTTAAACAAAGAAACAAAACATAAAAACAAATATTCTGGTGTTTATGCAAATAGAAGCCTTATTATTTTTTTCCTCAATACAATTTTGTCTTTTAAATCCTAGTGCAACTGTAGAAAGTTTTACCTTTTCTATAACCTCTGAAGATAAAGCAAATGTTTAACTATTATATGTAGAAAAAACTCAATTATGAAAAACCGTCTAATGTCATCTTTAGCTTTATTCAACGAAAACCAAAATGTATTGTTCACCAGTGAGTTACTTATTTAGTCCAAATGTTGTTCGTAAGCAATCTTCAGGTATGCGTTCCAAAGAATTGATTGCGATCAAAGTTTCCTTCCTGTATATTTTTATATATTCTCTGAAAAGCTAGTATTCCGCTTTATAAAACTGAATTTCACAGCACACAAACATTATACATAATTTTAATATTAAAGCAGATGTCTGCCTGACTGAAGATAAAAAGTAAACGGTTAACCTTTCATCGTTATTTTTCTAAACAAAGGAAAACAACTATCAGATTTTATTTTTATTTATTTCATTTACGGATGATATTTAAAGTGACAGAACATCGGCGTTCCATACAATTCAGAGTGTGAAGCGAGATGCCGCTTCTTTCAGGATTGCGGTTCCTTTGCGTGCCGTAAATCTACGCCACGGAACCCACGGCTTCACTTTCCTTGCAAAGGAAGTCATACTTAGGATTTTTACTCCTAGGACCATCGATCCTGGCGATTGAGTCGGCGATAGTGGGCTTACGAGGCAAGTATGGTTACCACTAGACCGCCAGGACCGACTTTTTTTTTATTATTTTGAGGCACAGGTCATTCAAGTAATGCCCGTTTTCCGGGTATAATTTCGACGTGGTATGCATTACAAAAACTAAACGTCACATTTAATTGAAAAAAGTTTTCTCTAAATTCTTCAGCAATTGCATTTCTTTTGTAAGTTTGTGGTAGCTATCTTTGGGCATGTCCAAACTGCTCGCAGCACTATACAACTTTACAGTATGATACTTCTAACCTAAAGAGAAGATAAAAAGTGTACAAATTTCACGCTACCACAATAAAAGCATACATATAAACATATAATAAATTTACTTATTACAGGGAAATCTTCACCTTTGGGCACAGACTTGTGAAACAAATTAGGTTTCAGCATTTTATATCAACTTGACTGTGAAAGCTATAGGTACAATATTCAACGTCGCCATTATGTTCAGCACAAGCACACGGGAAGTGTTTGTTGTTTCCGACTAGCTTACTAACCATATCCATTTATTAGCCCCGGCCGAGGTCCAAAGTCTTTTGGGACGTAGAAATCTCGATCGCAAGCCCTCCTGGGGGAAATTGAACCAGTGGTTCCCGTGTTGTCGATTTAAGCACTTTATAAAACTCCACGAATGATAAAAGAGGTCCCTGGACAAAATTGCCGGTCAAAGACCGACAAGAAGGAGAGCGAGTCCACCTACATAGTCTATGAATTGTAACTTCATCCTTTTTACGTTTGCATCTACCGCAGCCTATGCTGGAATGGACATCGTCATTCACCAGTCGTGGAGAGAGAAGCAGCGAAGTCATATTAAAAGTAGGTTTAATGGTTTGCTTGAGAAGATTTTATTGACATTTTCACACTACAATCCGTGCCTTGGCCGAGTAATTAGACAGCTCGTATCCCACATTGGTACTAGAGTTGTATCATGGCATCTGAGGTGAACTAAGCGGTGCTTGGACAGATTTTCTCCGGATAATCCAGTTGCCACTTTTTCCGCGATTGCTCGATCATCATATCATCGCCATATTTGTCACTCAGCATAATGTAGGTGGCCTATCATCGGCGCGAGAATTGCAAATGACCTATGCTACTGCCTTTGCCATCCATGTGCTAAACTGCAACGCCTGGTTTGTCATTGAAACTAATTCATCCACCTATTGCACTGTACTACAGCACTACTAACTTCCCAGAAAACATCTTTATAATTCTCGGGGATTTTAATGCTACGATAGGAGCAAGTCGGCAAGTTGCTGGTTGGAGGCGTAAGTGGGGAGGAAGAACTGCTCGGTTGCACACAAAATAGCAAAGATGGAATGCTGAATGTGAAAGGCATGCAGTTGCTTGCTTTCTGTGGTGATGCATTCTAGTTAGAATCCATTAAAATGGATTATGGCCTGGATGTGGAAGGAGAACTCACGTTTATAAATGCAAATTCTGGGAGCTTTGTGGATTTTATATTGGAAAGACTGAGTTTAACAGAAAGAATTAGGGAATTTTGGGTTGGCGGCCATATTGAATTCCACCAATTTTTGATCCTTCTACAACTGGATATGGGATCGATCTGCGTAGGGTAGGGGAAGGGAAAAAAGATGGCGATACTTAGATATGGGTGGATGCCGGAGCAGGCGCGTTTTCTTGGTAGGTAACATAAGGCATGGCAAAAGAGTGTTGAAACCGTTGAACGCCTAACAAAAATATGTACAAATACTATTAATTTAAGATTCCAAATTAGGAATAAGGAAAAGAAATCGGACGGAAGTTACGACTGGTCTATAGAGACGGAAAAAGAATTGGCAGAGGACCCTTTGAGAAAATTCAGAAGGGAGGGAAATGAACACAAGAGGAGAGTCTTTGCTATAAGGAGGAAAGAATACAAACAAATTGTGAATGAGAACTTTGAGAATTGGCAAGGCAGAAAAACCGAAGAAATTCGAGAGTTTGTGGTGCAAGGGGATAGTGCTAAAATATGGCAAGGGACCAACAAGCTAATGGGTAGGCGGCAGACATGTAATGAAATTTTACCAGAACAGCGGTTGTCACGCTACAGTGAAGTGCCGTAACGGGGTAATGTGGGAGTGAACAGCACTCCGAGGGGGAAACGAGAATGCGGATGATTATAGGTACCTATGCTGGATGCACATATTTCAGCAAGGCATATTGCGGGGGAAAATCAAAAGCCTAAAATATGGTAAAGCCGCTGGATGGGTACTTAAAGCAGCGGAAAGCATTAGTGGCTTCTGTTTAGTGATGCTCCATATCTTTCAGAAACTGTTTAAAGAATGAATGAATGCTGTTTAACGCCCGTTTTTTGGTATAGAGGCACCACAGGCGATGGACACTGGTGATAGATGAGATGAAATCATATATTGGGAAAGGTTTTATTTTTTAAGGAAGGAATAGTTCCAGGCCTAAGTTTAGGGTACCTCCCCGGCATTTGGCATTTATGAGGATTGAGGAAAATCTGGAAAAATCCTCAGTCAGGGAGGACGGTCCTGGCGGTTTTCGAACCCACACCTCCCGCTCACGAGTTCGCGCCTTAACTACTTCGGCCATCCGTGGCGGTCTGTTTAAAGAAGGAAATCGCTCCACCTGTTGTAGAAATGGAACCATTCTTCCCATTTATACGGCAAATGGAACGATAGCATTTCCGGAAATTTATAGGGGACCATTTTGATAATAATTGCGGTAAAACTGTAGAGTACTGTATAACAGAATGAAGTCATGGGAGATAAAAATTGGTAAACCATGAAACTTTCAACATGGTTTCTGTAAAGAACACGGTACGGTAGGTGGCGAATTTATTCTAAATACTCTAAGAGTAAGGCAAGTACCAATTAAATAAGGGAAATTTGCATTTGCATTTGATTTTAAGAAAACCTTTGATTCCTTCTGTCTTCAGGCACTATCGTTCAAATTGTAGGTAAGGGGACCATTGGGGAAAATGATTCGAGGTCAACACACAATATATAGAAAAGTGGAATTTTGCATTAAGTATAACAAGGATAGAGTATTAGAAAGTTTTTTTAAGCTGGAGGGGATTGAAGCAAGGTTACATTTTATTATCATTACTCTATAATATTTTAATGACATTTTTACGCGATGGTACTGGAGGACACCAAGGCATCAATAGTAGAAGGTATGCAGGCGCCAGAGCTTTTGTTCGTGGATGATATGGTACCATGTTCTGCGTCGATTAACGGCCTACAGAGAGAACTAGATAGACTGTAGACCTACTGCGAAGAATGGTTACTCACCGTACATGAGAAAAAATAGATAACGTCTTTCGCATTGTTGGGCATTACTTTTACGATGAATGGGAGGTGGATGAAGCACCTGGCAAAGCATAAAGCATAAAGCAGGAATGAAACAATAGAAAATCTCCGGTTACGTAGCAGAATTCCAGACATTTCTGTATGGAAACCGCCTATAGGACACTAGTAGTAATATCTACAATGGCATATGGAGCAGATGTTTGGGTGTGGGAATCTAAATTCAGTGAGAAAATGCTTTTCTGAAAGAAAATTTGGACCTTGGGAAGGACACAGCTAACTGCGGAATTCAGAGAGAATTCGGCGTTGACAGCGAAACCTTAGAGTGTAAAATCAATGTATGAAATACTGGCTGCGAATTATTCATGGGAACTAAACTTTAATTACAGTATTGTGCTACCATGAACAGCTAAGGATGGGAAGGAACAAGACACGTGCATAAAAATTAAGGAATTGTCTAGAAACAATAGGGTGGAGCTCCATTTGGATGGCGGGTTAGGGAAATAGAAAGAGCGTATGGAGGAAAATCAGGAACCTCTTGAGGGATATGAATAGACAGTAGACAATTGCGCAATGCAGGGGGATGATTTCGCTGGAAGTACAATCGGGGTTAAAATCGGAAGAGGGGATGGAGCAGTACATCATAACAGGAGCTAAACTCACTAGACAGAAGCTCGCGTGGCTCATACTAGCGACCAATGATTAAGGTCCCTTACTAATATGAACGGAGAATTTGTCCCATCTGTAATAAGGGGGAATCATGGACACATGTTCTAGTTGAATGTATAGGTACCTAAAATATGAGGGAAAAGTATCCACCACAATTTTTTACAGGATCAATCAAAGAGAGGTGTTCATGCTGAGTTTTGCTGGCAGGCAAGGAAGGTGAATAGAGATTAGGTAAATTTCTGAGAAATTGAAATAGCTCCGGTCTAATAAGATTGATAATAAACAAATTGATTGAATCCAGCTGTTTTATCCATAAAGGGATTTCTTTACGCTTATACACGTATTTTAATATTTTTAAAAAATATACTTCTAGTACTTTTAATTTATTTTATTTTTATTTTATCATTTTATTTATTTTATTTAAGAATATATACTTTTATATCTTATTGTAAATGCCTAATGTAATATCTTGAGCTAAATGAAGCATACGTAGTATATCACAAAACCATGTAC
Source organism: Metallyticus violacea (assembly GCA_030762175.1). NCBI lineage: Eukaryota > Metazoa > Arthropoda > Insecta > Mantodea > Metallyticidae > Metallyticus > Metallyticus violacea. The sequence goes on along the minus strand of CM060846.1, from coordinate 250,979,513 downwards.
CTTTGCGCTTACTGAAGTTGTTTTATATTGTATTAGTGCCACTGTAATAAATACACCACCACTACTACTACTACTACTACTACTACTACTACTACTACTACTACTACTACTACTACTACTACTATTACTACTACTGCTGCTGCTGCTGCTGCTGATGCTACTGCTGCTGCTGCTGCTGCTGCTGCTGCTGCTGCTACTACTACTACTACTACTACTACTACTACTACTACTACTACTACTACTACTACTACTCCTACTACAACTGCTGTTGCTGCTACTTACTGCATCGTTGACACTCGGCAGGAAAATAAAGGTTGTAAAAGTGACAAGAAGGTAATTTGTCAAGGTAATTTAACCCTTTTATAAACACTTATTCGAGTACTTATGGAAACAACATGATCACCGTTACAAACAAATCCTAGTCATATCGAGAACTGTCATACCGTATCAGTCACTAAGCTATCTTGAGAAGACAAAAAACCCAATCACTTCCAACATTTTGCCTTGATATATCCAACATAATCATGGTCAACATAATTTGTGTGACATGTGGTGCTTCAGATGGGCCATGTGGGATTCCGACTTGCTTACTAACCCCAAATATAGTTGTCAAGTTTTACAATATGTGGATGAAAAACTTCAAAATAAACAACGAATTTCAAGTAGACTAGATTTAATCTGCTATTACTATTTCTGTCTCCAAATATGGTATTCATAATTCTTTCGCTACCCACATAATGTAATTTCATAATTTAAAAAAGGTTTTACCTTATATTTGTACGCCATGGAAATTATGAGTAATAAGTAAATTTAAAGTAATCTAAATTTATTGTAAAACATAAGCCATTTTATAGGAGAAAATTATATGCGCGCATGACAATGATGTAAATGACTCCTTTCAAAATAAACTCTTTTGGTATTTTCCACGGGTAGAGAAACGGCAGGGTAAACCATTCGCTGAAGTACATCGGATACTTTATAGTAGTAATAAACTTGTATTGTGGCAGGTTTACAAGTATATAATGTAAGTAGATGTCACTTTGGTCGCACGGCCATTTATGCTAATTCCATTCTTTTAACAATCAAAATATAAAATACCACAAAAGGTAAAATTAATTGCTATGATTAATTTTACATATTTACATACATACACATACATACATATATACATATATGTGCAAAGACACCAATTTACTTACATTGCACATTTTCTATGAATAATTCAATTTACATTTATACAAAAATGCGTAGAGCTCTACCTTTGAGCTCCCTTCCCTTTGCTTACCCATTTCCAAACTCCCCTCTTCTCCATATCTATTAACATTCTTTGTCGGATCTTCGCTATAAATATCCCTGATTTTTGTACCTTCTCATGCACCAATACTTCCAGGCAGGTGTTTAAATTTCTGTTGAAATTCAGAAATTGTGGTGATAAATGCTGGTTTCTTAAAAGCCCTGTTTCATTACATTCTACCCAATTATGCCTCCAAGCATCGCTTTCTCCACATAGTGGGCAAATTCTTTCCCTTAAAGCATTTATTATTTTTATTTCCTTTCCAAGTCCCTAACCTGAGCCATGGGAGATCACTTCTTTCTTCTGTCCCATAAACAACTAGATTATTCCCCCTTCCCCATTCCTGGTCTATTTGAGCCTGCAGATTAAGCGATACCTTTTTAGCGCATTGAGTCTCAGTCTCTATATCGCCCACAAGTTTCTGTTAACTGTCTTCCGGCTATTGCGCGCTATGTTCTGTTCCCGTAACTAAATATACCCCGATCCTATTTTGTCTAAGAATTTGCTTAGTTTTCATGCCCAATCTATATCCCACCCTTCTTTATTTGCATCTCAGGTAAACTTTTCTAAGCAGTGCTTGACCCACCCCCCTTATTATTCATAACCAGTACTTAGTTATTCTTATTTTTAAATTTACACTTTCGTTAATGATAGCGAACTATTTAAGAACCCCGTAATTTGCGAACACCTCCCTACTCATAACATACGTTTTTGAAACTGCGTTAGTACTTGATTAAGTTACTCTTTTTTTTCCCATCCCCAAACATGGCCACGTATCTCATAGTTTACCTAACAACCGCGCTGTATGCCATTTTCCTTGTTTTCAGCGGGTTTTCCGATATTTTTCTACTATTTTTAATGCTTTCATACGTTTCAACATGCACCTGCGTTTTGTGATGCTTGTTTTGCCCAGCCCCCGTCCATAGCTAAAGTGACGCCCAAATGTATTAATGTCATTATATTTTCTAATGTGTGACCTGCATACTCCCACCTCTCTATCCTGCTGTACACCGCTCCGTTTTTGAACATCAGTTTATTAGTCTTCACCTAATTGATTGCCATTCTCTATCTCTACAATTAAGTTCCCTTTGCAGACCGTCAATTGTTAACATCTTATGAGTAACAGTCTTTCTCTTAACTTAACTAAGAGAACTAAAAGAAATATAAAAATAGTTCTGAGGTTGTAGTAGGCATAGCTTTAAGTTGTTTCATTATTTAATCCCGCGGATTAACATACTTTGGTGCTGAAATGCTGGGTTGGAGTATGAAAATTAATCCCATGCAAGCAGAATAGCTGCATACGGAAGATCCCTCCAAGAGCTTCCGCTTGAGAGGCAAACTCTAGTTTCCCAACTTTAATTTCATTAAATTGAGCCAATATTTTCTCGAATTCTGTTAACAAACCTTCCAAATGAGTGTGTTTATCCTAAGTTACGAGATGAGCGAATTGTTGTTCAGCGTCTTCCTACAAAGCAGTCTAGCTTCAAATCTTCGCAATTACCAAGAAGAAAAACGTTCTCTTTGGTGAACTTTTAGAATATCTTTAAACCTAATAACTAACAATTTATTACTCATAACTGATATCCAATGCTACTTTTCAGAAAGTCTTGAGTAAGAATGAAGCCTAAGCCCCATCTTCAACCTGCAAGCCAATTCAATAGCAGCCATCGTTGAATCAAATGGAATACAACAAACTTCCAGTTTATGCTCAGTCTCCTCATATCGTACAAAATTATCTTAAGCCACCCCACTCCATCATGAAACTCACCGTGCAATTGGAAAGATTGTAACAACTGCACGCTTCTTCTTGAAATTTATAAAAATCTCCAGTAGCAGAGAAACAAAGAACCAAGCAAAATAAAGACATTTACACATTTATAATTTTACACCAAATGTTTCCCTCTTCTACCAATAAAACCATTCAGTATCTTATCCAAATGGAATGAATTATTGTAAAGTTTTCGTTTGAGCTCTCCCGTTCACATTATGCAGGAAAGTAAAGGAGTGGGATGATGGCAGGAGTTAAACCCACGGTCGCTAAATTTCCTTTCGTTAAACCGTAAAAAAATAAGGGAGAAAATGATGATGGGATTAATGCCATCCTTATAAGGACACCTTCTTTTTTAACATAAATTAACTTAAATAAAACTTCAAATAATAAATTAGGTAAATTAATTACAAATCGGATCCTCATTTAAATGAGATAATGAAATTGTTACCATGTAATAGTAACACAATCATAAAAATAGATGGCGTATACATTTATATAATTTGGGTTGCTAATTTTAGGGTAAAAATTTCCAAATTAAAAGCATAAATAGACATTAAAAAGGTTTTAAAATGAAAAATATATTGGGCAATATTTATGTATTGTATTTAACCATCCCTCTCTGAAGAACACGTCTTAGTGTGTGATTACCCACGCACATGAATTGTCGGACAAAAATGTCATATTTAACCATGAAGGAATTACTCACGATTCACGGAGATAAATTTTTATTTTAAAAGCATAATCATTAAACTGAGTACAAAATATAAAAATGTATATTCTTAATGTATATAACTGAATACAAACTCAAAACATTTTACTTACTTTGAAGTCGGTCTGGAATAAAAATAAAATGTTTAACGGTGGTAATGGGAAAACATCAGCATCCCTGACAAAGGAAATGAAATATTTCCTTCTTAACCAACGTATGATGTTTCCGGCTTGGATGCCAAGGGCCGAGAAGTTGCGCCGAGGGAAGCTGCCTGCCGACGCCAACGCAGAAAAAAGAAAAAACACGGAAGAAGCCTAACCTCTGCCTCCTTCAGCGACTTTTATTAACCAATTACGAGGAGGAAATCTAACAAAACGGCTGGAACACAATACACGGAAAAATAAATACAAAACATGATTACGCATATTTTATGTACCGTCATGACTAAAATTAATAAATACCAACAATGTAGTACACTAAGGAAAACAACTTCACTCTACGCCCTCATATAGCTGACATTTTACTGTGTTAGTAAGCTAGTCAGAATGCTAAAGGAAATCTTACATAAGTTCACATATTAGTTCAAATATTAATGTGAATGTGTTCTCTATTGTTGACGATAAGTTTCTTTGCAAATTACACAAAACTGTAACTAATTCTCTCATGGAACCAAGTCAAAAGACAGATACTTATTGTTACGCATAGAAATTCCCTTATGAAAGCGAAGAAAAGATCGGAACAGAAATCAATATAAATAAACGTGAATGAGAGTTATATCTCTGCCAGCATATTCCTCAACAAATTAGCTAATAGCAAATTGATTTTCATATTACGAAAATTTACTGGAAGTCAATCTCTCATCCGTCTGGATTACGTTAAAATTTTATTAAAAGGATGCCAAATGCTTTGATGAAATGTGACATGAGTTAAAATCAGCAGTATGTGGTTTTCTATTCATGAAACACGAATGCTATTGGGGTCGATGTGGCCCTTGTGGATGGTGTAAATGTGAATAAGTACCTCTTACAATGAGAAGTAATGCACTGAGGTGTTCTATAAGAACGCTGTTCAAAATTGCTATTCAATTTACTATAGCCATCAGTATTGGGGCATGATGAACTACTGCTCATTTTACCACTGCGGCAATAATAAATATTAAAATAAGAAACTTATACTGAAAAGTTGTTCATCTGATATGTCTCCCCCATATCTACATAACACTGCTAAGGAATATAATTGTGAATTTTCAGAGGCTTGGAAACTGATTAGGAATGTCAATATTATTCAAAGTTCCCGTTTGTGTTTCTACACTCAGGATCAAATGCCCAAAAGCCTCTTCATCCTGCCTCTGTTCATATTCGATAGAAAAGATATTTTCAGGGTTGAAAAATAATTTTAGTGTTTGGCACCATTGATAGAAATTTAATATATTCTCCCAGAACATTCCTCTGATATACATGTATTAAAATAGAATATATTACGTAAAATATGTATGAATGTTCGATTCTGTTAAAAAATTCGGTAGTAGGGTCAAATATCTATAAATATTATATTGTTTATATGCTTGATAGTTAGCGGGATGAAATAGAAAACAGAAAGTAATAAAATTGCGTCACACAAAATCATTTGGTTCAGTACTGTCTACATAGTTGTTAAAATAATTTAGATAAGAGTTGTTCTTTTGAAAGTTTATATGTAGATATAAATTAAATTAAGTATTTTACATATGCAACTATTGTTTTGTTATAAGACGGAGAGGGCATCTTTCCTACATAAACGTTATGCTATCTGATATTCGTAATTCCTTTTATTTAAAAATGTTTGCAGATGTGGATATTTTGTAGGTCCAGAAAAAAATGCATCAAATTTAGTAGAAACTTAATACATCTATTATTAAACTTTGTGCTATGTATATACCTATGTGCTACCATTCACAATAAGCAATTAAGAAATGTAACTGTTAATAAGGCATGCGCTTTTTCTCTACTGTTAACAGTGCGTTAGTCAATTGTTCATATTTTTATATTGCACAACTCTCAGTCATGTTTGTAGATCCTGGTGGTGTACTGGTAACCATACTTATCTGCTAAACCCAAGGTCATGGGTTCGATCCCGGCCAGGATCGATGGATTTTTCGGGCGTAAAAATCCTAAGTGTGACTTCCTTCGGAAGGGAAGTAAAGCCGTGGGTCACATGTCGTACATTTACGGCACGCTAATGAATCTCAAGCCTGAAAAAAGGGGCCTCTGACCAAAATTTGTCTGCCGTTTCACGCCCTAATTTGAATGGGACGCTGATGACCTCAGATGTTAAAGAGCGTCCGTAAAAAAATCAAATAAAAATAAATCAGCCATATTTTTCACACAAAGAAACTACGCGTACTTTGTTTATAAACACTGAATTAGTCAATCTGATTAACTGGTTCCTATTCGATTAAGCTTCCTACACTCTTTGGTATACATATGATACTACAGTTATAGCGGTATAATTAGTAGTAGTAGTGGTGGTGGTGGTGGTGGTGGCGGTGGCGGTGGCGGTGGCGGTGGCGGTGGCGATGGCGGCAGCAATTTTCTTTATTTAACCTCTCAGATCATCAGTGTCCGATTCAATTCAGGACGGCCGACAAATTTTGCTAACAGGCCTCTTCTTTCATGCTTGAGGTTCTTTTTCGTGCCGTAAATGAACGACCCGGTAACCCGGCTTTACTGCTCTTCCGAAGAAAGTCATACTTAGGATTTTTACGCCCGAAAATATCCATCGATCCTGGTCGGGATCTTGGGTTTAGGAGGCAAGTATGGTTACCAATACACCATCAGGACCGAATATTGTGCTGGAGCTGGTGGTTATAATAGTGACATTAGTGTTTGTGGTGTTGGTAATTGTAAAGTGGCTTTAGGGCACTTAACTGCAATGATCATTAGCATTCTAGAAATTACAGTTATTGTAAACAGTTACAACAGGTTGTTGAACTTGTAACAAAGCACCATATCATGCGTACTCTATGTCGTAAACCTGTAGAGATTGCAATATTTATAACAACGATTCCTGCTTTGTGCAAACGGGAATCTTCGAGGTTTATTTGGTTTGTATTTTAAAGCTCGGCCACGTCGATAATAATCGGGAAACTCCCTTATAAAAACAGTACAGGCGGCATGTGAATTCGAGCACCCCTCATTTGCAGACGTTAATTCTACACATGCATTGGAGATGGAAGCTAAGAGAAATAATTCATTTTATGCGATAGTTGTTATATTATCTACAAAATAGATGACGGCCCACAAGAAGCTAGTATTTATGCTACATTAGTGTCAACCACTCTCAGCTACTGCGAGTGGCCTAGCATTTTTATTTTGTGATGTGAAAATGAACCGCATAACTCCCTACAGTGGAAAAATATACAAATTTGTAAAAAATAAAGGTGCCTGGGAAAGCATCTCTCTCTCTCTCTCTCTCTCTCTCTCAGGATATCCGTTCCGTGGTCAATTCATTTTTACTGTGTTTAATGCCTATTTTTACTCCCGAGGCCTAAAAATCGGGGGACACTAATGGTGCATGAAATGAAATTAGACTTTGAGAAAGGATTTTTAAAATAAAGGAAGCCCTACAGACACACGTTTAGAGTATCTCCCCGCCATTTGCGATAACTGAGGAAAATCTGGAAAAAAAAAGTCGATCAAGAAGAATGGCCCTGGCGGGAATTAGGCCCCAGAAGTCCCGCTCAGGAGTTCATGTCTTAACGAGCTTGGATGCATGTGTAAGTGAGATAAATTTCGCAAGAGCAGATCCGCTCTGTTTACATAGCAAGTTTTCCAGCCTTGTGTTAATTTCAGAAAGTGTTTTCACTACTGGCGTGGTACAGGTGGTGCATACTGATTATAACAAATGAAATTTAAGTGAAATTTTTGGAAATTAATATTATTTTAAAGTGAAGTACTTCAAGGCTAAATTTTGAGTACCTCATTTGCATATACATCGATTAGTACTGAGAAAAACCTTAAAATCTCCGTCAGAGAGGACGGTCCTGCCGGGAATCTAACCCTTAGATCTCCCGTTTACAGTTATTTGCCTTACAACCTCGGCCACCTGTCTAGGACCGCCACGGGTGGACAAGGTCGTTAAGGTGTATTCTCGTGAGCGGAGATCTGGGGTTCGATTTCCGCCAGGACCGTTCTCCCTCAATGTGCTATTTTCCCCCTCATTTCTCATAAATGGCAACTGCTGGGGTAGTTAACCCAAACGTGTGCCTGGACGTTTCCTTCCTTCCTAAAAAAACATCCTTTACCAACATTTAATCTATGTCAAGATTGTCCACCGTCTGTGATGCCTCAGTAGTTAAAGCAGACGTTAAACATCATTAAAATGGGTAGTAGTCTCCTGTGTAAAGATAAGGAACCTACATTTAGTTTTGGTTAAAAAACGGATTTATGTAGCATTGAAAATGGCCAGTCTTCTATTTCATTATTGTCGTTATTTCCATATTGTATTTGAATTCAAGTTCTGTAAGTAAATGAAGTAAAAGGGAAACAAAATGGTTACAAAGAGTTATAAATATCTGCTTTTTGCAGCTATGCATACTTTAGCTGCAATGTGAAAATCTTTTGTTTTACAAATGCTTAGAGAGGTTGTTAATAATTAGCCTGTCGTTTCATTAGAATATATTTTTCATACGATTTCAAACAAAAAGGTAAAGTGCCTTTTAATTAGGATAACTACTAAACCATTCCAGGACTCCATCATGTCCTCGGAAATCCTTGTTATATGCCGCTCTTGCTTCAGCAGCAGAGTGGGCAGCAATGCAATTATGCACGCATCCCATTCTCCTACAAATAATTTCATGACATTTCAACCAATGTTTCTATATTGTTGTTATTAAATGTTCAGGCACCAGCCAGAGTAGACTCTAGACACATTGGCGTTCCAGCATTGATGAATGAGGTACCAGCTCAAACATTTACTATAAAAATCAGGTTGTACACCCCTTTTGCTTAAAACCGCATATAAATAAATGCCCTACACTATAATACCTTTCATTTCAATTGCATCTAGCAAGTTCTTTGAATATTATCACAATTAAGCCCGAAGTATTACAAATTATTTATTAAAATAACTAAACATTGGTTAAGACTTACTAACGGGTGACCGAATGCCAGGTTTCATACTAAGGGGACATAGCCATTTGCAGCTTGAGACTGATGCAATAACTTGAGGAAACGGCGGCAAACCATTCTTCCGCCTCTAGACAGAAATAGAATGCTAGAGAGACAACGCATTTCCTGCATGAGTCAAGCATGTATACACTGCAAATTTCCCGAAAAAAAAAAACTTCATGACAAAGCTAAAGATGGAAAAGTGTATTCAGGAAATATTTGGGTGTTACGCAGTGTCATGTCATCATTCTGCGGCTAGGGCGTAGCCTGCCATCATTATTGGTGAATAATGACGTTGCCAAAGAATATCTATTTGAAATTCTAAAAAGCTAATCTTTAACTTCCCCAGTCATTATCCAAGGGTCACGCAAGTCGAAGGACTGAAACCCAGAAACCAAGTAGAACGACTGTACTCGGCTGCTACTTGATGGCTTTCTGACGTTTCCCTTTCGGAGAGTTTGCATCTAAAAGGCCGCCACTGGTATTGAAGTGAATATTTTGACTTGGCAACAAGCGCAACACTGCCTCTACAGCAAATAATTCGCTACTCAAAAATTTTGCGCCGGTCAGTTGCAATCGCTGTTTCCCTTTATTTCTAAAATTACTGTCAAAACAAGCTTCACTAAAAGTGCAACTTAAATGCTATGTACCATCAAGAACATAGTTAGATCGCTTTTGGGAATGATATCGCTTTAAATTAAAATTATTGTAAGATATTACGTCAATCCTCCAGTTTTCGAGGTAATTACCAATAGCTGACCCTATTCTATTGGACATGGGTTTCATACTCCTCTTCTGTATATTTAAGTAATGTTTATTCTTTCAAAATTCACGGCAGCTAAGCTTCAAGGCAGCTAAAATAATATTATTTTTCGATTTAGAAAAGAAAGTTCACTTTGATTCACTCAATGTAATCGTCACGTTCTCAACAAGGGGCTACCGCCATGGGTGTCGAGGTCAATAATGCACAGACTCGTGAGCGGAAGGTCTGGGGTTCGAATCCCACCAGGATCCTCCTCCCTGACTGAGTTTTTTTCCAGGTTTTCCTCAGTTTTCATAAATGGATAATGCCGGGGTGCGGTATCTAAAACTTGGCCAGAAACGTTTCCTTTCATTAAAAATATCCTGCCCCATTTTAACATTTCATCTCATGTATCATCAGTATCACCGCCTGTGGTGCCTCTGTAGTAAAAACGGGCGTTAAACACCATTAAAAAAATGGAGGCTAAGATTGGAACTTTTCTCTCTACGCGTCGATTTATAGCAAGGCACGCTGGTCCAGGTTGGCCCATGATTGTGGTTTTGAAAAACATAAACTGTTAGACGATTATTTTTGATGTTGAAAGGGTTATACTAGTAAAAGAAGATATAACAACAATGATATTTTCACACCAGAAAACGTTATAAGCTGGCCTCAGGAAAACCAACTTAAAATGTTAGAACTGCCAGGAATATATATAACAAATTAACAGTAGTAATAAAAGCACAAAAGGATAAAACTCTTAGATACAGTCACACTTGAAATGTAGCAATTTCAAGTATGACTTTATCTAAGTGTTTTATGCTTTTCTACTTTTATTATTACTGTTAATTTGTTATATGTGTTACTTTATATTTTTCCTTTTATTCTATATATAATGATTCCCTTACCCGATTTACATTGAACACAGGATTTTGGAATAAACTCCTTATAAAACAAATTGTTATGATAGACAGCCCCTTGTAGTTCAAGTTTCAGATACATAGTTTAAGACTCTGATCATGTAACCTTCATTGCTGCTATGATAAGTTACACAGATGTTAAATTAAATGTTCATAAAAAGTTCATGACATTTATACACATTCATGTGTACACATACAATGTTTGTAAAGGTAAATGACATCCTTGAGGAGTATATCTAAGTGCCAGACTTGAGCAAATTTCCTCATGTTCCACATGTTCCAAAATTATCTGAGGCAGGATATCTCTTGAATGTAAGGAAGAAACTTTGCAAAGAAGCAATTGGTTGGTTACTGTGGCCATTAGTTGCTTCACGAAGGAATGTTCGTTTCTTTATGTGTTTCACTTTGAATTACATATATTTAATTCGATGGATTCGGGTCAGACTAAATCGCCGGGCAGCTGCCAAGCTGAATGTTCTTGAATATGTCTAATGTACGAGGATAGGTCCATAAGTTTCCGGCCTAACCATTTTCTAGGCATGATAAAGACAAAAACTCTATTTCACATTTCATTATAGTTTCCCTTTATTGCAATACACTTCTCACATCTTTGAATTAACATTTCAATCTCCCCCCAAAAATAGTCATGAGTCTTGCCTGCAAAATGGGCATAAACAGCATCCATCTCTTCTTCGTCAAACTTAAATTTCCTTCCTCGAAGGTCCTTCCTAAGTTCTGAGAAGAGGAAATAGTCACAGGGAGCTAGATCTGAGCTGTAGATGGTCGATCTCCTTGAAATCACATTTCTTCACAGCTTCCTTTCCAACAAGAGCTGTGTGAACAGGCGCATTGTCGTGAAGAAGGCGCACACCACCACTCAGCTTTCATCGCCTTTTCTCTTTGATGGAAGTACGTAGTCTGTGCAGTAGGCCAGTGTAGTACTCCCCATTTACTACGGTGTTCCTCTTCTTGAAGTAAATGAATAGTATCCCTTCACAGTCCCAAAAGATTGTCGTCATATCTTCTTGGTTGACTGAGTGACCTAGGCTTTAGAGGCGGCGCTTCACCAGGTTTACACCACTCTACTGATTCTCTTTTGGACAAGGGATCATAGTAGAGAACCATAGTTTTACCTTCTGTAACAATGGTTTGCAGAATTTGTCTCTTGTTGCCACGTCATAGCACCAAAAATGCCTGACAACAGATTACTCGTTGCTGCTTTTAAACTGAGGAAACAAGTTTAGGCACCCATTTCGCTCTAACCTTATTCATGTTTAAATGTTCATGAATAATTCAAATGACTGTTATTTTATAAAAGCCCAACCTTGCTGCTATTTCTGTAACTTTGAGCCACCGGTCTTCCATAATTTCTCCTTACACAAGAGCGATGTTTTCAGGAATGAGCACCTCAAAGGGCTGACCTGCACGCTCTTCGTCTTCTTCAATGCTTTCTCGACCCATTCGAAAAAGTTTGGCACATTTTTTACAATAGAATATGAGGTAAATGTTTCCCCATATACACCGTCCAATCACTTTTTGATTTCATTTGGAGAAGGTCCTTCTTTTTTGAAGAACTTAACAGCTGGATAATCCATTTTTAACATGTCACAATCTTCTACACATAGCTTTCTTTATACTGCTATATCTGAACAACTGAACACAGCGTAGCGGAAGTTACAGCTACAGTTATTTACTTAACAGATAATGTATGACACCAGATAAGGCTTTTGTAAAGGCGCTAATCCTTATCAGTGAGGCCCGAAACTTATGGACCTCGTACACATATAAAAATCTCATTACTGAAGCACTGGTGGATGAACCAGAAATACTTAACAGCCAAATTTTTCGCAGCACCTTATAAGGTCCGGAAGATGCTTAGGTTGTTTTGTATAGTGCGCTAGAGGTTTACTTAGCGATGCATCATTATTAATGTATGGTGGTCGCCATTTCAAATACTTGTCAGCATTATTTTCTGTGAAACATAATTATTGTGTGCAAAGGACGTAATTTATTTTTAAAATATTATAAAGCATAAAGATTGGTTTCGTCGGTAAGTTTTTATTCAAGAGATTAAACTATTACGCTTGAAAACGTGAGTTCATAATACAAAATGGGATTACTCCCCTCCGAGTTCGCTCACTAAGAATGTTTTACGTCCCATTCACTAAATGTACAAAAAGGTTTTATTCCTAGTATCATGAAACATGGAATGAAACAAAACCTTTTTCAGTTACTATCAAGCTTATGAGATGCTTCGGTAATAAAAATTTGGCTTAAAAACCAGATTTTCATGTTGAAAATTTTAACATAGCTATATTTCTGTTTTTACGAAAAAAATAGCCAATGTTAAATTGAAATATATTTTAAGTTTTTCTTAATTTGCTTAAAGATTTTAAAATATTACTTTCAAACTATTTTCATAGAACATGTTAGGGAATAGGTACCGAGCGGGGTGACTGAAAAGGTAAAGCTTGGGACTGGCATTCGGAAGACTCCCGGTTCAAATCCCTTGAAGCCGCCCATGATAACCTTGGGTATTTTCGTGATTTCTCAGATGAATTTTTCACTAGTTTTGCTCTTCTATTTCGCCTCATTTTATTAATCCCGCTGGTTCTGGTCCAGTGTCAAAATTTCCAAGCAAGGTGGTTTGGTGCTGCGTGCGGTGTGTCGGTGGCTTGCGCGTTGGAAAGGTATTTCCCCAGCGTCTGGCGTGCAAGAAATATCTTCGTAGGGTTACTCTGACATCGGAATGTTCTATCTGGAAACAAAGTTCAGAACCACGCCTATGTCCGTGACTTCCCACCCATGAAATCTGGTTGCCTAACCTCACCCCTTCCTTTCGGAGGTACCTCCACTAACTGCCAGCAGTTAAGCACAGCTGAAGTACTGAAAGTGTCTCTTCTGTCCTTATTAATTCTATCCGATTAATGCAGGGCTTGTTAGGTTGCATATCATCAGTTCTGTCTTTTCTCGTATATTTCCTGTTAATGATGCATTAACTCAGGGCTACGTTTTTAATCACGATGTTTTGTTATAATGCATGTGTCTGCCAAAGCACCTTCGATAAGTTTTGGAGGGATTCCTAAAGGTAATCTCAGTTAAAGCCTGTATTCCAGAACGTTAAACATTTTTTTCTTTCACTATTACTCTATTTTAATGCTGGTATTATTACCTAATCTTTTATTTTGATTATCGGTTCCCTGTGGTGATCAATTGACCGCTTCCTTATCCACGTTTCTTGCGACATATACTGCGTAGTTTAAAGTGACAATAATCATCACTGCACAACAAACATGTGTGAAACTCATTTAAACGTAGTGCGATTATGGTTTATCAGCTTTTATATCCTTGTCTAAAATTTAGCTTAGCTTTTTCTTTTCACTTACCTTTCATAGACTACAGACACCATTACTCATGGCTGATTATACGAACGAAGGAGCATCTAAGGCCGCTAAACGCAAGACATGTCAAATAGGGTTATGTAAAAAAAAAAAAAAAAAAAAAAAAAAAACGCTGATGACCTAAGATATTAAACAGCGTCCGTAAATAAATCAAACTAAGAAAAACAAAACCAAAAACAACTTTTCGACATGTAAAACATTTGTATGTGGTTCTTGTATAATCAAAATCTCTGCACTTAGCATAAAGCAAATCCAATTCGTATAATAAAAGATTTCTTATTTTCTAGAAAACTTGGGCTTATACTTGAAATAAAAAATAAATAACTTTTTTTACTGTAAATTATTTAGCCGGAGATGACCTATAAAAGGTGAACAAAAGAATGAAAAAACAAATTTGTGAATGAATCATTGAATTACCAATAAGTTAAAATAGGCAAAATGACCAAGGAACACAAAGAGATACGTGAGCAAAAACCATGAACATAAAACTGTCATTTTATTTTATTTTATTCTAATATGTGAGAAAGGATTACATTGTTCTCAACCAGGAAGCTTGACTTAACTGAAATTCGACCTGCAACTGAGTGGCAAGTATGTGAACTTTGCAGCATTGAGGTAGATGGCTAAGTGCTTCTAAATAATGTAATGCTCTTTGATATTGTTGAATATCAATATTGAATATTGAGTCTTTGACTAAATGCTTGGGACCATTTTGGATAATTGAACGACATTTCAACTTTTTAAAACAATATTATTGGTGTTATAACCTCAAAAAAATCCGTCATGAAAAGTTTAATATCTCTGAGTAACCCCAGAAGAAATTTTATACTGTATTTCTTTTTCACAGTTGGACAAATCTTATTTTCTTGAGGTTATTTCAAATTTGGAAAGTCTATGGGCTTAATGTAGGGAAGTTAGGCAAGGTAGTATTGTTGAAAAACAGGAAAAATAATTATTAAAATTTGTTTTCATGGTCAAGCCGAGAATTTTTAGAACGCCCCTCTAAGTGCAATTTTATTCGCTGGCGACAAAATTGTATGCAAATATGGAGCAACTTTAATTACCCTCATTTCAGCGTAGAAAGCTAAGGTATACATATTATTTAATAATAAAAATTCAAAAATCAAAATTAATTGTGGAATATAACCAAAGTGGTCCAAAAGCATACTTATTAGAACAAGGAAAAGTTTAATGTATTTGGGATGTGATGCGTCTGATGATTATGAAAAGGATATAAAACAAATGGTTTATACATTTCAAAATGTATGCGTATAAAACGAACATTAAAGAATAAAATGGAAATACAAGTTTTTATAAAATATTTGTGGCACCAAATTTGACTTACGGGTAGAAACGTTGGGCAGTAAATCGAAGTGCTAAATGAAATAGAAACTACTGAAATGATATGTTTAGATATGTATCTGGCTAATTTGAAAGAGCACAGAAATTTTGAAATAAGAGAAAAAACAGCAAATTAAAAGAAAAACAGGATGGAATATGTTTCACGTATGCCTAGCGAAAAATTAGCGGAATCTGGTCTTAGTATTGGTCGGAAAAAAGATGGAATGTGGGAAGACCTAGTTGTAATTCGAAAGATTTTTGCTGAAGCGAAACAGGTCTATCTTGAATGATGGTGGTGATGCTCCACCAATTCGAAACCAGGTTTTTCGGTACGGGGTACGATTTCTGGGAACTCCAGGAGTGCATGTTAAACATAAACTTTGTAAAAAAAAAAAAAAAACCTCCGTTCGGTCTTTTTGGAAGTATGTAAGACCCAATCTACTGTACTAGCTCATACATTGACAGAAAACGTATGTTGGAAGTATAAGTAAGTGCGTGCGGGTTTTCCTCTTCCCTGAGTACTGTACTCAGCTTGCATTTGCATGTAAAATGTGTCTTGTCGCCCATTGTGCAGAAGGAGTAAAATTACGAATCTTTCTTCCCCACTGTTAAAGCATTTTGCAAACGGCACACAACATGGAAAGTCCTCCCTCTTGCTATAATATTTGCACCCTCTGCTAGTGGCATGGGTTCAAGAGTTTCTTGATTTAGTGCAAGTTTCGTACAATGTGGCGACCTGTGATTGCGGGGTTGTCTCAAAATTGGTTTAAAATCTTAAAGTTAGGAAAATTAATCATTTCACATTTTTACTAATATATTTGCGCAATATGGTTTGCATGATTCTTTTGACCATACATAGAATTTCAGGAACATCGTTTCAAAAAGAAATCTGTCCGAAAATATAAGTTAGAAAAATGCACACCAACCAAACTAAAAATAATAAACAAAAATATAAACCTAACTTTCCATATCAAGACTTTACAAGTCTATAAGGCAAAAAAAAAAAATCAATTGTTGCAATGTTCCGGTAAAGCCCCCAAAATATTTGGACAAAGTACTTTTTGCATCCAACATATGAAATTATTAATGCTTGAAACAGCAAACATAAATTTTAAATGCACATTTTTCATTTAACCACGTTTAATATTATCTTAAGATGATTTCCCCAATCCTTAATCCTCAAGGCTGTGACGTGTAACGTCCTCATCAACAACAAGATTATCTTTATCAATATCGTGTACCGTCGGATCCAGGACACCCAGATAAAAATTCCGTGAGTCTGGACTTCTCCCCTTTACCCCAAATCTCTGCGTCAAGTAACTCGTCTACAACAGTTCATTTGGCAGGTTTAATCTTGGGCACCAATGTCACAGTATTTGGATCACAAACATTTTGCACTCATTGAATGTTACTTTTTCAAGACCGATTGGAGTTTTATAAGGATCGTCTAATCTAGAGGTTCCATTTTTACATCAACATTAACCTTTCCTGCCCATTCTGCTTTCTCTAACATGATCCTGTGCATAACCTTAATGTCATCTAACATTTTAGCACATTAGATAAATATTTAATACCCCGAACAGTCTAATCTTTACCCAGTATGTGAACAGTGCCTACTTTTACTTAAATGTCGTGGTACTCTTTTGGTGTTCTTATTTCAGACATCTATTAGCACACTTTTACTGTAACTATGAACATTTTATTTGGAGGCAAAATGAATGCCTCCTTACTGGAAAAGGTCTTGAAATGTGTTTTATTTGTGGAGGAAAATGTTTAAAAAAGCACCATAATTGAACATGGACAGCTTGACTGTTCCGGCTATGTTCACTAAACCCATCGCAAAAATTCTTATAATGTAGTAGAAAGATAGCATTTAAATTTACTCAGGAAATCAGTTAATACAGAAGAAAGTTCAACAGCCCCACGATCAACCCGAGTTTCTGTTCAGCAACAGAAACGTGGAAATTTATTTTCTGGGTTAGTTATGCAAAGAGCGTAAAATGGAATCTGCCGTGAACAGTAATCTTCCCTTAGTTAAGGGAGAGGCTGAACTTGTTGGAGAGCAAAGGAGAATGAGACGCTGTTTATAGCCTCCTCCTTCATTGTTTAATGGAAGATCTTTGCCCTCAAATTGTGATGAACTAGGCTGCTCTAAGTTCACCTTTTTTCATTATTGGTGGATTTCAGTATATGGGACATTCATGCAACAATAGCTACAACATCTGTTAGAGAGCCAAGTCCCACATAGAAATTGTTGGAAATAGTTTTCTTGAAAAAAAGCACTTTGATACTTAGAGCTGATTAAACTCTGTAATTATACATCTTGATCATTAATACCAAATTCTGAACGTAGGTATAACCTGTTACAATTTGGCGCAAATGGTGCCTTTTTCGTCCTTCCAAATTTGACAGGAATCTAACCAAGGGATTTTTCTTTTCATTAAAAAGTTTACTCTTGCTATTAACTCCTCTTCGATCAGTATGGGAGTCCCTGCTTTCATCGTGGCCGCTAGTGTTGAGCCCGCTGTGTGACACAGTACACGGCACTGAAAAATTTTGCTGATACTGAGACTTCTTCACTACTAGGTCTTATTTAAATTGAAAGGGTAACAATAGTAGCAGTAGCAGTAGCAGTAGCAGTAGCAGTAGCAGTAGCAGTAGCAGTAGCAGTAGTAGTAGTAGTAGTAATTATCCAGGGGCTCTTCAGAGAAAAATAATCAGTAACCATATAAGTCTCTTTGCATGTTCCTAGTCTGATGAGGAATAAAGGTAATGATAATTATATTATTATTATTATTATTATTATTATTATTATTATTATAATATTAAAATCGATCTGTAAGGCCCCAGCAACCACAGTCAAATTATGAGGCCGCTTAAAAGACTCCGGCTATGTGCCCCAGAATGGACACCAATTTTGAAAGGATTTATCATGTACGTCGAGTGCTCACCCTTTGCGATGCCAATTTTGAATTGGTTTTGTAGATTGATTGTTTACCGCTTCGGTGTTGTTGCCCAAACTTCAATGACCGCAATTTCTCAGGTTAAGTTCTACAGTTTTGTTGACTCATGCTCAACAGGACTGGGGGACGATTTCAATAGTGTAAATAAGCATGCGATGCGACATTATATATACCAAGGTGCCAAAATGTATATATACTTTCACAGTAGATATCTATTTAATATATTTCAAACTTGGGCAAAAAACCATAATATGTAGTATGGTGTTCTGTAAACAGATGTTACTCACATTGCCTTATACTAGCGTTGCTACAACAAAATGGTTCCAAGATAATCGTTTGAATATCGAAAAGCTATTTTGAAATAATATTGGAAAACCGAGAATGTTGTTGGAGTTCAAAGGCAAAGGAGACGCGTGTACAGGACAGAACCGTTCTCCGGACCTAATTCCGTTGGATTTCTACCTATGGGGAACTCTTTAAGAATGTTGTACACCGTAGAAAACCAGCAACACTAGCTGCACTTTGAGAAGAAATTGAAACGGCATGTGCTTCAATCGCTGAGGACACTCTCGCAAACGTTGCTCAATCAGTAGTTCAACGTACTCAGAAGTGTTTCGGCGCTATGGTGGGCGTTTTGAGCAACTGATGTAAGTGTAAAGTCTAAGATGATTAGTGCTCATATGTTTGTGTGAATTCGTTTTTGTTATGTTAACACAGTTTTATCTTTGTTTGAAGTGTGTATACATTTTTGGCACCCTCTGCATATACTGGGTCCCCAGAATTCAACTACACAAACTGAAAAATTTTTGAAGGGGTCGTAGATAAGCATTTTGAGATAGGGAAATTGTGTTCAGTAGTTTCTAAATTTCATGCAATAGCATAAAATCTGTTAATGGTTAGCACGCCACTGATTAAACCTTCACAGGAGGTGGGGGAAAAGACAGACGCTTCACTTAATCAAGGCACTGTTCCGGAATAGCGCGTGGTTAAAGCGTACTAGGTACCGCGGCGTTAGATATATTTATGGAGGAGAAGGTTCCCACTTCCATGACTGTGTTGTAGTTACCTTATTCATTTTGTTGTTCAGAACCGCTCGTTTATTTTAACGAATTCAGAAAAATACATTTCAAGGTAATTTACGAATAACAAAGTAACTCTAAACTTGCAAGGGTGTTTGTCACCTTGACCTGTGATGTACATGTAGTATTGTACTTGCAGGTATATTTCAAAATTTACAAGACGTTTCCTCCATTCTAGCCAACGATGGTAGACATAGTAAGTACTTAAAAGTAAAATTAAACTGCTTTCTCCAGAGTGAAGGAAAAATACACTTGGATGAAGTCAAATATCTTAAGAAAAAATAAGTAAATAATATTCCAGCTTTTCACCTCTGCGTGAAACCAAATAAAAAGAAAATTGCAGTATTAAGAAAAAATGATATTTTAAGTGCAATAAATAAAACATAGCTCACCTGCGATATTGTTTAATGTCACGGCCTGAAACATCCCTGTAAAGAGTGCATCTAAGAAGAAATGATCCTCGCACACTCTCAAAAACATCTGCAGTGTTACGAACCTCAAACAAGCAGCCAAGACCCGTGCTAGTAACTGCTCACCATTGTCAAATGATGATGCGTACACGAAACTCATAAGATATCCCCGTAAAGAAAACTTTAGGGTGTTGCGGTCCGAAGAAAGCGGGGGGCCAGTTCACAGCGCAATCCACTACCCAGGAAGCACACCACTGAGATAATCTCGTAATTCCACATTGAAATGGGGAGGAGCTCCATCGTGCTGCAACATCTGACGTTGGATGTTCAGAGGGACGTCTTCCAAAAAACATGGGCAAAACATGGGTGAGGAACTGAAGATACACGTGCCCGTTTAGCCGTGTGGGAGGTAGATACGGTACAATTATTTGATTGGGCACGATGCCCGCCCACACGTTTATGCTGAATCTGTGCTGATAACCAGCCTCCATCACTGCAGGTGGCTACTCATACTCCCAAACATTACTGTTCCTATGATTCAGAATTAGCCCATCTCTTGTGAACATGGCCTCGTCAGTGAAGAGAACATAGGAGAAGAAGTCAGGCGCACCAAGACCCACGTGCAGAACTCTTGTCTGGGACCGAAGTTCGCTGGCCCCAATGCCTGCACCTTAAGCAGATGATGGGGAAAGAGCCGTTCTTCGTGCAGGATCTGATACACGCTGAACTTATTTATTTATGGTCCTAGCAATTGCTTAGGGGCTAGTGGAAGTTTCCGCTTAAACCCTGGTGAGCACCTCTTCTTCAAAGACTTTGCACCGCCATCGGGT
This sequence comes from Metallyticus violacea, assembly GCA_030762175.1. Classification (NCBI taxonomy): domain Eukaryota; kingdom Metazoa; phylum Arthropoda; class Insecta; order Mantodea; family Metallyticidae; genus Metallyticus; species Metallyticus violacea. The sequence continues at coordinate 250,958,906 of CM060846.1, read as the reverse complement.
CTGTGCACCATTAAAGATCTAGTTTCTCGCAAACGCCGATGGACATTTTGGAAGTTCGAGCGATAAGGATATGTCTGTCTGGAAATCCATGCATGTACAGCTACAGATGCATGTCCTCTTGCTTCCCCATAAATGAAATGTATATTAGCAAGCTTGGCAAATCAAAATTCGTTAGCCATGTTTCAGAACAACTGTAAACAGTATGTTGCATCTCATACACAAAGCAGATAAAGACCCATTAACTACTCAGGAGACTTTGCCTTACGCGGCCACAGTCCCGAATGGTAGGAAAGAAAGCCGACTGGTTACGATCCCAGTAGTAGAGATTACTTTAGACGGATGATTCCCTTAATGAGCATGAACCTGTTAGCTCAGATGGTTAGAGTGTCAGGCTAATAATGCAACAGTCGTAGATTCGTACCCCGAACGTGCGAGTTTTTTTCACACTTGTGATCTTTATAATAGAATAAAATTTACTTTTTCATAAGTAAGGTTAGTTTAGGTTTAAAAAAAATAGTTCACGTGCAGCATGATGATGATGATGATGATAGAATTCCACACTAACACTTTCTAATAATAATAATAATAATAATAATAAGAAGAAGAAGAAGAAGAAGAAGAAGAATGGAACTCCACACTAACACTTTCTAACTAATAATAATAATAATAATAATAATAATAATAATAATAATAATAATAGTAATAATAATTGAACTCCACACTAATACTTTCTAACTACTACTACTACTACTACTACTACTACTACTACTACTACTACTACTACTACTACTACTACTGCTGCTGCTGCTGCTGCTGCTGCTCCTCCTCCTACTACTGCTCCTCCTACTACTGCTGCTCCTACTGCTGCTGCTACTACTGCTGCTGCTACTACTACTACTACTACTACTACTACTACTACTACTACTAATAATAATAATAATAATAATAATAATAATAATAATCCACACTAACACATTCTAACTAATAATAATAGTAGTAGTAATAATAATAGTAATAACACTAACACTTTCTGCTGTTCGGTCAGAATTCGGCTTTCTCCGCTACTGTTCAGAATTTCCGCCCCAGGATAGGATAGGTTTGTAACGTCAAGTCTTAGCTGCGATATGGTAGGTACTTCGCGCATGCGCAATTAACTTCGTAACACTTCTGAACTGTTATCATTGGCGTGCATACCATTGCAAAACGAATAATTTAACCGAAGCAGCGAAGACAATAATTTTCAACATTCCGTATACTGTGCATTAACACTACCGGCTACTTGGGCAAGCCTGGGGCATTTTGAATGGAAATCTAATTGACATACTTACGTTATATTGACGTATTAGCTTTGATATCCGATTTCGAAAAAGCGTCAAAACTTTGAAAGTTTACAAAAGGGATCATTAAGTTCCCTATCTCAAAATGCTTAAGTAAGACCCTTCCACAATACTTGTAAGTTGTGTGGTTGAATTCTGGGACACTTGTATATAGTGTATTTTATTACGTTCAAAATCTTTCGCGTCCTCTGGTGTTTTGCGTACAATAGACTTAGCTACACACCCAAACATGAATGGTTGCCGCTTGTGAAACTTATATATGAGTGCCACGGCAAGTGAAACTGAAAACTGCTTAACTGATGTATCGGAAATACGTAACGGATAACTACTTCTCAGCTACGTATCAATTAAAGACTACCTAACAGATGTACCAGAATTATGTGTATCATGCAGCTAGTAGATTTTATAACTGCGTGCCTCAGCAACGTGGAACTTACAACTACTTCTGGGAACTGCTTGCCGCGGCCGCCCTTATACATAAAATGATCGTTGGTTTAACGGTTGCCACGCGGTCACACAGGAACGCGCAATCTTCGTGCTTATCCTTAAAAGTTTATACATACATTTTTCATTGGCTGGTTTAAGTTCACCTACCATAGTGCCATTCGCTATTTTTTGAGCGGAAAACGTTTTATTGCCGTTGGCTACTTTAAAGACTAACAGTGCACGCCTGTAGGGTTCAGAGACCTGAACGAGTTTAAAATTCCTTCAGGTTTATAATCCTTCAAATTGCATTCTTTTTAAAAAGGGGTCTTCGCACTTGTCCCTTTTCCTTTGTGTCTGGTTTTGGTTTTCCAAGTTTCTTCTTCTTCTTTTCCATCTCCTTTTCCTTCTTCTTCTTCCACGTCGACCTGTTCCGTCCTCAATTAAACCCATCACCACACCTTGTTCTTGGTCTTCCTACTTGGCGATTCCTATAGGTATATAATTAGTGAACTTTTTGATATCTGTTCCTCTTTCATTTTTAATATATTCTTATACCCAGTTCTTTTTATTTTCATTGTTTTTTCATTTAAATTATATATATACTTGTTTTCGAAGGTCATTTCTTTGCTTGTCTAAGAGTGTAAGCCCAGCTACTGCTCTTAAAAACCCCATATCTGTGTATTCTATTCTTTCCCGGGTTTCTAATTTTATATAATCTCTGGATTTCCCTGCTCAGATTACTCGCATATTCTTTCTCCTCCATTACAGTTCATAGTTTATTTTGGATAACTCTGTCAAAAGCTTTTTCGTAATCTGAAAATAATATGAAATTCCTGAAGTTAAACTCCCTTCTCCTCTGTATTAATGGTTCCACCGTAAATGTATAATCTGCACAAGGTTGCCCTTTTCTAAAACCACATTATTGTTCCTGTACCAGTAATAATATTTAGACTTCTACAATATATTTTTTCATATGCTTTGTATACTGTCTAAATAAGACTCGTGTCTCTATAATTATTCGAAACATTTCTATCTCCTTTTTTTAAAATTTGGAAACACTACTCCTGTCAGACAATCCTCTGGTACTCTGTGTAATTTCCCACACACATTAAAAAGTTCTACAAGTCCTTGAAACGTTCTATGTTATATTATCTTGCCCTGGTGATTTTTTATGTTTAAAACTTGTTAGGATATTTTCAAATGCTTCTTGCTCTATTTTATCCACCATTTCGAGGGTCCCAGAATAAGCACCTGGGCAACTAAATTCATCATTCTTCCATAAGTTCCCAAATTCTTCCAGTCATTCTTCTTCTTTTATATTATTTAGCTTCTTGCCGCGGGCGTCGTGTGTGTCATATCAGGCGTTAATGTAGAAAATATTACCATTACTATTTTCATGTGCATTGAGCCTTCTTTTGCCTAAAAGTTCCATTCCTGTGCTGACAGGTGTCTAAAGTTCATTAAACTTGAATTCTTGTCCTGATAACTAGGAACAAAACATATGTTCAAAAGCGAAAAATTCGCAATATGCTAGCTGCAGTACCTTTTAACAGCGTACAACAACAGCAATAATAATAATAATAATAATAATAATAATAATAATAATAATAATAATATATAGCTTGGGACAGTATTTTAAATGAATAAAAAATTAAATAAAATAACTGCTGTAAAATTGTCTGGCATAGCATTCTTCCTTGCTTTTATTTAGGATTCCTCTTCCTGGGCCCTTCAGATTTCTCTGCAACAGGACAGCTACCTTCCATTCTCTTAAGCGCACGTCTTCACACACCAGAAGATTTTCTCATATTGAATAAGTTACAGTGAATTTTGTATTGACGAATTCTCTAACAGTTGTATACATTGTACTAAAAGAGCGCGGCAAACAGCATCGAAAAGAACACAAAAAACGGCATTTCTTGGAGGGACTGCTTTTGCTCTGACATAATGAATAGACTAAATGTGTTCTTCACGGAATAGAAATTTGAGATTAATATTTTACATAAAAAGACGTCGTTTGAAGAAAAAAGTCTTTGTAATACTATGAAAGGCATTACTGAGAATAAGAAATCGCATCACTCATAATTTTGCCACCGGATGGACACACTGCTTTTGGAAACGATCATCCGCGTTTATTACACAGACATGCATAGAAGGAAAAAAATGCCACTTCTTAAAATTTATTCCAAGTCGGGGATCCAGATATACCTGTCATGACCAGTATCACGTACACTAGACCAGAACTAACCGGTTCCTCGCAGCCATTACTGCACAGGAGAAAAATTACTGGGATGAGAATGTCTGCACCGCGGAAACGGCTCTGCATAGTGCAAGTATTTTTCGTTACACTCGACTGCGTCACGAAGTACACATCAGCAAAGCTGAGTGAGTAATTTGCTCCATTTCATTATTATTTTTCTTCAGCACTTCAGGATAACAAACACAAGAACTTTATTGATGCAACACCAAAGGCATTTGTGTTTATATTGGAGAGGGTTACATAATACTAAGAAGAAAAGAAAAAACACAATTACTCAGTAATGAGGCACCGGAGACCTTGTGCTCCTTATATAGAAATACTTAGCTAACATCACTGAATATCCTTTGGAAGATTATCAATAAAATTAGCAATTCATCTCGTATATCTCGAGCTCCCAGAATTTAACTACACAAAGAGAAAGACACCGATTGCAAATAAAGTTCTTGCAAAATCGAAATTGATCTACATTTCTTTTGTTATAAAAAAGTGCACTTTAATATACTCCTTTTACCTTCGTGCTTCGTGTAATCGTCCGTTGTATCACACACTAGTCGGTTCCGGTGGTGTAGTGGTAATCATACTTACCTTCTAAACCCAAGAATGCGACTTCAATCCCGGTCAGGACCAGATGAATTTTTGGGACGTAAAAATCCTAAGTATCGGAAGTAAAGTCGTGGGTCCCGTGTCGTACATTTCCGGCACGAAAAAGAACCTCAAGCCTGAAAAAAGAGGCCTTTGAGCAAAATTTGTCGGCCTGAATTGAAGGGCACGCTGGTGACCTGAGATGTAAAAGAGCGTCCATAAATAAAACAAATCAATAAGTACCACACACTACAAATATAATAGGGGTTATCAGTCACAAGATGCGGTTAATTATTATTTCAAACTTTGTTCATATAATCCGAAATACACCATCTTCTGTCATTTCAAAACAGCAGCTTTTGTGCTAAAAATGCTCTCTTACGATATGTTTATAATAGGTTAGTTACTTGCGACTAAATATCTGCTCAACCTTAAAAGTCAACTATTGATAAATGGGATAGTTCTGTCTTTTTCTAACGCAAACATGCTGTCGTTAGCTCCGTCCTTTCCAGTTCTCGCGCTGTTGCCAAGTTGGCAATAATACACTATAAGTATTGAGTCAATATAACTTTAGTACTGAGCACATCCTATAGGGAATGTTTTTCTCTATCATATTATTATTAGAGTCATAGGTCAAAATTCCTAAAGAGGATGTGTTTTTCAGGAAAAGTTCGATATAACCTGGGTGTAGTTTGTGTTCATTATATTTTATAAAACGAGGCTAAAACTGAAATCACTGTATTTTATAAAACGATTGTTATCATTTTAAATAAATTATTTTCTGTAAATTCTATAACTATGCAGCAGAAAAGTTGGGCAGTAAGAAACTTTTTGCTATTGGATTTACAACAAGAAAAAAAGTTGAAGGAGGGATAGAGACGTTTTAAAAGAAATCGGAATGCTGTAACTTATTGCGTTCATTGTTTGTTGACTAACAAAGGCCACCCATCTATTCTTATAGCGGTCGCCAACTTGACAGACAGGCAGTGCAGCTACAAATTCAGCACTGTAGTTTGCAAGAAGTAAATTGTACATTTAGAATGTGAAGAGCTGAGTAGGTTATTTATTTAAATTTTGCGCAAATATTTAGATATGGAGGGAGCAGCTAGGAAGAAGCGAAGTGTTGGAAAATTAAAAAGTAAGAAACGTAAATTAATAATGAATGTATTTGATACCTTTTAAATCAAAATGGACGTTAGTAAGAAAGTGAAGGAAGCATCTAAGGGTCCTAGTTGTTCAGAAACAATAGCAAATAAAATAAAAAAAAAACGAACGAACGAACGAAATATAGAATCTCTGAGAACCCCATCAAAAAGAAAGTAAATAGGGTGGGGAAAAAAAGGGACGTCAACGCTATATGATGGAATAGCACAAAGCGGATTGCGGCGATGTTCATTCTTGGTTGTTTGAAAATATTACACCAACATTGAATATACGTTTGATTGTTGGAATGGCAAAAAAGTAGGGCGAAAAGATATTATCTTGTCACCATATCACGGTACACTAAATTGAAGCGAAATGGTGTGGTCACAAATAAAAAAAAATATTAAAATGAACAACGTGTCATTCAGACAACCAAAAATGAGGGTGATTATACTTGGAAGCATACTGTACATTACGGTGCAAAATTGACGAATTATGTGAAGAAAATAAAAACGGTTGAAATTGATATGTGGAAGTCGATGAATTTCAAGACGACGGAGAGTATTTTTTATCGTTTTATTGTTATCGTCATCTCGTCAATGGCAACAAGAACTGCACCTTCAGAATCACAACCACCTGCTTTTGATTCGCCATAACCCGGTCCATTCAGGCTAATGGAAGACGAAATGGAAAGAATCGCGCCATTATCAGAGGACAATGATGAGACTTAAAGATAGCATGATTTATTAAGCTTTTAGCATCTTATATCATCATATTTAGTTTTCTATACTTGTAAATCCATTTAGAAGAACTTCAAACTACATAATAGAGAGGAAAACATATGCGTTTTACAATAACTATAAATAACAGTATATATATTTCACTATCTTACAATGAAATGATGACATTAAGTTAATAAACTGGTAGCAGCTGCACACTTAAGTTGCGAGCGTACTTAGAGTATACGTGGCAACAGTGCGCCCCATTTAACCAGTACTGTATTCTCAGGTTGAGACGCGTTATAGACAGTTTAACAGAACACGCAATTCTTTTTTATATTTTATTAGTTATCAGACTCAAAACAGGGCTGTATTTTTATAGGCAAAGCTTGGTTTTCCATATTCGCGGAAAGTGAAATATATAGTAGAAATTAATAAAACATTTTCGGAAATATCTCATTAAACTGAAAGTTTCAATTATATATTTCCCTGGTATATTTTAATGATAATTATAGTACATGTACATGCAAAAAATAAGTCAATAGGGTCGCTTTTATTACAATGTCGGCGGTCAGACTTAATCATTTTATGCCCAACGTTCCCAAATTGGCTATATGTTTCCTTCTTTCTTAATTTTTTCTTTCAAGGTGTTTTGTGCATATTCATTTATATTTAAATGCTCACTTTATGGATAACTTAAGCTAAAATATTTCAATTTTCATCAATATAGGTAGTATGAATATAATCATATTTATTGAAATACCGCAAATATATTAGAAATGCATGTTCTTAAATTTCAAATGTGTGTTACTAAATATTCTGATATTTTTGTACACATTCAGTTTATAAGTTTCATTACATTATATTCTAATGATGCGGAAATGATTATACAGCCAATTTCTCAATGGGTTTGAGTAATTTCTCTAAAATTACAGGTTTCTCATTTTGGAAACATCAACATGTAAAACAGTACATTTCAGGAGATATTTTTCCATGCTGTTTCCCACATTTGTAGCTTTAGATTGCACCCCAGGCTGATGTACGCTAATCAATGTTTTATTTGTAACAATCACACTATTGTCTTGTGGTTTTGCAGAGCTGTTTGCCATTGTCGTAGTTCATAAATACAAGTGTGTTATGGAGCAAATGAGATCTTAATTTTTTTTATGGGCAAGTGTGTTTTATTTATAGCCTAAAATTTTCAGTTGCAAGTTACGTTTTGCACTGTTTAATTTCTAATTACCCAACATTCTAGATTTATATTTTGTTAAAATATATTTATTTACATAATGAATAACTTTCTCATTCCTTTGTTTGGGCCTACATTATCATAACACTGTTTCTTATTATATGCAGTCGATGATGTTAATTCTTCAACCAGTGAAGAAGTCGATATTTTTATATTTCCATCAGAGACTGGGAACGAAAATGTTGAGACAATGAGGAACAAGTAACTAAAGATAATCGAGACATAAACGAAATAACCAATGAAAGTGCTGGTGAGATGGAGTTGCATGATTATTATTCCAGTGATGGTGAGAGTTACGAAGCAATTACAAGCATGGGTGGCCAGAAATGAAAGTACAGCAAGATTTGGGCAAGAAAAGTGGTCATGTGGCTTTTGAAGAACCCCCTTTTGGTATGGATATGGTAGGGGAGTGAACATTTTGGCAAATCTAAAATTGAGATTTTTTCCATATATTTTACACGAAATATAACTGAAAATATGACTGAGTAGACAAATTTGTATTCCAATAGGAATAAAATGGTAATTTATTTCAAGTACTTATGCAAAAAATGCGTCAATTTTTTGGATTGCTATTGGTTAGTGGTTATTATTCCCTTTCTTGAGAGAACGACAATGGGTCTACAGCAGGGACCCTCTCAGCTCCTATATTTTCAAAAACATTGTGCAGAGACTGATTTAGGTAGATAAATAGGAATTTCCCTTTAACTGACAGTCACTTAAAAATTTAAATTATATAATGATGCTTTGGCAAAACAGTTCCCCTAGTCACCGCCTGTGTTGCCTCAATAGTAAAAACCGGCGTTAAACACAATTAAAAAATCTGCTAGTCGAACTGACATAGAAGGTTTTTCGAGAACCCATATCTTATCATCAGTGTTAACAAGCAATTGTGGGTATTAGTGAACCTGTTGTATTATCCACTTAAACGCATTGGTTGGCCAACAGTGGTCATTGGATAAGGGCTGCTAAATTATATAGCTTTTTATCTTTTTATACGACTGTAAATGACCAGCATACACTTTCATTGTTTAGCTTTCGTAATGAAAGCATTTACTGTGCGCATCATCAGCAGTTAAGCAATTCCGCAACATTGTAAATTCGCATATAAAGAGGTCTTTCAAACATGCTTGATACGGCATTATGGTATGATTTCACCATTTCACTCAGTATATTGTCATATTTTTCTGTTTATGAACTTACTATTATTTTTCATAACAAATGCCTGTAAAATGTATATTTTAAGTGATAAATATAATTTAAATGGGAAACTTCACCATGATATAATGTGAAAAAGTAATTTTCAGGTTTCATCACGGTCATCTGTATCGTTTTCTGCCAGGAATGCAATATTTCCCTTTAGATGTACATTTTTATTTTATGCTCATTGATGACTGTTAAAATTAATTCAGTTTTTAAATTGACTTGCGAAACTTATGAATTTCTGTTTTCTGAATAAATAGCATAAACACATTCATAATAGTTATTATATATTAATAAAATATTATATTAGTACACATCAGCATAATGGAAAACAATTCGAAAAATATTTATTTTTCCTGTGAGCTTAGTCAAAACAATAAACAAAGTAATTATGTGGTAAAGAGCTAATTTCATTATTCAATGCAGTGGAAAAGGGTACATTGAAAGCAGCAATTTGCTTTCTTCAAATAAAACAGTACAGGTTTGTATTAATTTCCACAAATATAGGTAGAAATTACAATGCACATAAAAAGCTAACTAGCTATTACTTTCCGACTTTCTGGTTAGTAAACACTTCTTTATTTTATTTTATTTCTGAAGAAATTCGTTACTCTCATTTGTAAAAAGTGGTTTATTGTCAAGAATAATAGTAGAGACATATTTCTTATCCCATTGATAAGAATGGCATCAAAAGAGCAGCAGAATTGCTGATAGCTTACTTTTAAATTAATCTTTTGTTCAGAAAGCAGGAGAGTAACAATTGCTTCTTGACACTGTGCCTTTGTGTTTTGATTTGATTTTTTTTCAACTGTTGTTGTTGCGATAAATGTTTCTGTTAAACCTAAAGTAATATTTCGTTCCTTTCGGTATGACAGATGTCATTAAGTCTTGTACATAGGTTTATTTTGCTTTTCAATGATAAAAGACCGTTGTGTAAGAAAGTATTCACCTCAACATTTGACTAAAGAAAACCACGAAAAACCCCTGATGTGGTTGGTAGGAACATAACATGAAAATTGAGTGTATGCTTATGTTTAATGTTCAGAATTCATTACATTCCACTGCCAATAATCTAATTAACAATGAATGTAAGAACAATGCTTTTCCCCCGTTTTCTTTCTTTTACTGGTTAATAATTCGTTTACCTTAAGGATGTATATACAAATATTTAGTACTATAAAATCATTTTAAAAATGTGGAATACAATGAAACATGCATAAGCTGTATATTCAACCCTTTAAATTTGCTCTATTATACGCTTTGATTTATCATTGTTATACAGTACATGGTGTCATGGAGCCTGTGAGACCAAGCGGAATGCCTTGACAATAAGCCTTAAGATATTGTTTTTAAATAATTTTTCTTTTCTTCATGACTTCAAGCACATATCTATTGCAGATTAGAGCTTAAAATTTAGAATAGAGTTTAAGTGTGATAATATTTTAATTGCACTAATGCATTCAAAACGCAGTCGCTGTGGATTATTTTCTGTAAGGTGTATGGGTTTCAGTTAAACGTAATATTTTATGTATTATTATACAATTAGTCAATAGCTTAAAACACTGTTTTGCTTATAACATAGTTAATATTTACTATTATTTTTCATAAACACTTATTAATAAATGAAAATTCTTTCACTTAATCGTTGACTTCGTGGTTTTTCTCTCTGTATATGTAGGAAAACATACTTTTCACTAACATTTATGTTTTTATTAACCTAGTAAATATAAAACTGAGTTACAAACGTGACACCTTCGTCTCTAAAGCAATCTCGGAGACTTTTTTGGCGTATCTTAATCAAATGTAACGCCTTACATTATGCATTTAGCCTAAGATATGCCAAATAGGGTAAATATATCTGGAAAACCATTGCGTTATCATTTTCTACATGTTCATCATTATGATTCCAAATTCTTGTTATGGAACAAGTAATCTCTCAGGTCTATTTTGTTTCTATCATTATTTTATATACATAACATATAGATATGCAAGAGCCTATTATAAAGTGTTCATAAAATTGCATATGTTATTTCTGCTTGTAAAATGATTTATGTGAAACAAACATTTATATAATGCACTCAAGAAGCAGGGAAAAAAAAAAAAAACATTTCCATGGACCAGCCTTGAGTTCTACAGCTAGATGTGCTGTTCGTTAAGTATGCACATATGAGCATAGAATTTAGGCCGATTATATTACAATGACATACTCTGACGTTCATTTACTGGATTGAAAACAGTTTTAAGATAAAAATGAACATAATCACAATGACCCTACTCATGGGCTACATACGCACTTCACTCTTCATTCTCTTCTTCCTGTTCTGCATCTTCATTCCTCTAAACATCACGCTTATATTCTTCTTGCTGTGATTTTGCACTATGGCTACTTTTAGCCTATAAATTCCTATTAGCATTTTCAAATTCCAAACCACTAGCAACACAAACACTAGCTAATAAAATGTTTGTTCCAAATCTCTTTCAGTTCTCTATAGAGCGTTTAGGCCATTAACCTGTTTCAATAGTGATAAAGCAACTAGCACAAACTTAGGATTTGTATAAAATAACATATAGACATTGTGTTGTTCACTTATTAACTTGAAGGTAGGTAACATGGCTTTTCTCGGTTTTAAGAATACTATGACGATAACAGATACTCACCCACTACCTCTTCCTTATGCTGTTTACTTAACGACATTAAATTACATAATGTGGATTTTCTCAGTTTTAAAAACACGATACTTCATTAAGAAAGGAACCGTAGGAACCTCACAGACCCCATGGTACAAGTTAAGGACTAATGTCGCAGAAAGTTAGCAAACTACTAATAATCACTCTTATATTCCTTGACATTGTAGCACAATCTCTGGTTATCGTTACCATTTTTCTTGCTAGTTGCCGATACTTTTCAACGCGTATAATTTGACAGAGAAAGTTTCTGTATTTTCAGATATATTAACCAATTCCTGCAGTAAAATAGTGGAAATGTTTCTGCAGTCATTGTACTCATTTGGACATATTTTGAAGTCATCAAACGTAAAACTTAGAAAACATTTAAACAAATATTTGGCCAGGAATAGTATTTTGCTGATGTAGTTGATTATCAGACCAAAGATACCCTGCTTTTAAGGGATTACATTATTTTTATGTATGTTAAAAAGGGCTCTTAAATTCCTTTTTTACATGTAAATGCTCTCTAGTCTTTACTTGATTTAACACGAAACTCAAAATGTTCAAATAAAACTCTTCTCCTACTTCGTTGGTTTTATTATTCAAAGTCGCTAAGTCTGATAACTAATCACGTTAATTTAAGGGATTATAAAGGGATTTAGTCAAACATTTATAAATAAGAAATACATTATATACTGAGAAAAACAACGGAATTAGATGGTGATAAAAGGTTGGTAAGTCAGAAAGAAAAATAGGTAAACCTTTGTCTTAGAGTGTTTTCAAAATCTGCTTCGCGATTAAGGATATTCCAATTTTTAATACATCATTAGCGTTTGCATGATTTAGTACTATATGAGGTTGTATGGTAATAAAGAAATAGGTAAACCTGTTTTAAAGCGAAATAGGATAATCATTTGCCTTACAATACCCTTAAACCTCTTTTGCAAATAAATAAATCCAAAACCCTATAATCTCATCATTTGCGTTTTCATGTTTTAGTACTGTAATTAATTAAAAATATCAGACTAATCATATCACGACAATGATAACGGTTGATTGACTTGGCGTGTTATGTATCTTAGTCTATTCATGTGACCATGTGATTAATGGAGAAAGTGCTGGACTGGTATGGAAGACCTTAGTTTTAAGTCCTACAAATTAGATAATTAATTATTTTATTTAATGCTGAAACGTTAAACGTATAAGTTAAAAAATTAATGGTAACCGAGTGTGGGACGTTATAACAATGATCCGCTTTTGCTTCACGCTAGTAATATCCGATTGTGCCAAGGAGTATTCTGTACAACTTCCATCCGTCATTTATGAGGTATCTTTTGGAATACATACTCTGTTATTCAGCGCCATATTGGTTCTATATTAGCTGTATGCTCTAGCGTTGGACAGGAAGATTATATCTCATTTGTCTAAAATAGCGTATCTAAGACCTCTCTATTATCTCTGAAGTTATGGCGGTATAGATCATTAATATTTGGTATGTCTGTGGTATACGCAGGTTATGTATAAATTAAATGAACCGACCTTAAGGAGATAGGCTAGAACATGTAATGAACATAAATAAAGTTCGCAGTAGTCTCATTTCCCAACTTAGGCATAATAATGTACGTAATGCAGCATTTTCGAAAGGCAAGTAACCAAAGCCACCAAGATTCTGTGCTTTTTTTGAGATACATGTAGTGATAATATAATGCATGTACTTTTTTAATTATGAGGACTATATTCGAATTCATAGCCGATAACTGTCACGTATGTGTTCGTGGGTGTCAAAGGGAGATTTATTATCTGACTTCTTTATGTATCCACAAAGTATTTCATACAAACAAAAGTGCAGTAGGTACTAAATTACCCAAGGTACCAAAAATATGTAAACACTCTTTCATAGTAGATATCTATTTAATAAATTTCAAAACTATTGAACCGGAAAACAACAGAAATGTGTAGTATGATGTTCTGTAAACAGATGTGATTCACATTACCTTATGCTAGCCTTGCTACAACAAAAAGGAGCCAAGATTATAATTTGAACACGCGAAAGAAATTTTGAACTGGTGTTGGAAAACCGAGAAGGTTCTTTAAGTTCAAAGGCAATGGAGACTTGTGTACAGAACAGAACCGCCAACGCGAGTAACAATTGCACACATGGAGAACTTTTGCAGAAAATCAGCTACACTGGCAGCACTTCGGGAAGAAATTGAAACGCCAAGTGTTGCAATCGCTGAGGACACTTTCGCTAACGTTGCTCAATCAGTAGTTCAACGTACTAAGAAGTGTATCGATGCTAATGGTGGGCATTTCGAGCAAATATTTTAGCTGTAAAAGTCTAAGATGATTAGTGCTCATCATTTTCCGTTTGTGTGAATTCAGTTTTGTTATGTTAACACAGTATTTTCTTTTCTTGAAGTTTGTATACATTTTTGGCACCCTCTGTATACTGTGTTGCTGATGGGATCGACAATGCTATCACTTCAAAGTTTCCTTTTAATGGTCAGAATCACAAAACAGACTAAAATGCAAAATGATCAATTTGGAAAAAATTTATCACCAGCATTTAGCTCTTGAAAAATAGCTATACGGTTAAGAAAAAGGGTAGAACAGAAGTGAGGAAAATATTTTATGTTGCTTCTCCAGTAGCAACAATAGTCACCAAATCATCAGAAGAATGTGTTGCTGCGGGCAAGGTAGTGTAAGATAATTTCGAAAAATTGAATATCCTTAATGGGAAACACATCACTCAAAATTAACAGCGGTACATTACAGTATGTGATCCACTCCACAATCATAGCCACTCCCATCCCACGCAGTCTTTTTCCCCCCTTTCCCTTTCCCATGTTGAGTTCTCTTTACTATTTAAACCAACACGTGGGTCCTTGTGGTGAGCGGTAACCATACTTGCCTTCTAAACCCAAGATTACAGGGTTCAATCCCGGCCATGATCGATGGAATTTTTCGGACGTAAAAATCCTAATTAAGCTTCCTTCGGAAGGGAAATAAAGCCGTGGGTCCCGTGTCGTACACTTACGGCAAGTAAAAGAACCCCAAGCCTGAAAAAAGGCCTCTGAGCAAAATTTTTCGGCTGAATTGAAAGGGACGCTGATGACCTGAGATGTTAAATGGTGTCCGTAAATAAATCAACTCAAAATTTAAGGCAGCACAACTGAATCAGAGATAAAAGCATATGCAGGTGGGATTGGCGTATTTGAGATCTGTGCATTCCGGTATATCACTCTTAACATGTCCATATACCGGCGCAATGGGTTTGCAAATTAATTAGTTCTCTTATCTCACCTAGACTGACTGCGTAACAGTAGTTTCAATCCTTGCAAACAAAGTAAGCAATGTTGACGGTTTGCCGAGAGAATCATGTAATGAAGTATTGACACTTAAAACTTGTTCTCCATAAGAAGCGATCATAGCCGCGAATGTTCAAAACAGTCTGATTCAGCTTGTGCCCGGAGCTACTAGTACAGGTATTCTTTGAGATTATCTGATTTATTAATAATTCTTAACCTTTAAGACTTGCTATTGTTTATGTTGCTCATATTAGCACGCAAATGTAGCACGTCTATTAGAATATTTTCCTTAGATTTCCGTCAAAGGACTTAGTTTCAGCAGAATGACACCTGATCACGTTTTGCTGTGTCGATGCCCCCAATGCTTAACTGAGCTCCTTGCCATCAGATACACTGGATATCGAGAATCACAAGCAAAGTTAGGCCTCGAAAGTTCTTGCACCTTAGTCCTTACAAGTGTTTTTGCTTCGGAACTACGAATGACGCCATGGGAATAATTAATTACTTGCAGATATTTAATTACATCAGTACTTGTTATGATTCTCAGAGTTTGAACAACCTTCTCAGAATAACATGCATTTTTTACCATTTTAGAAGTTGGAAAACTATATTTCATGTTAATTGGGGTTTTTTTAAAAATATAATAATTCCTAGCTATTTAACGTATCTCTAATTTAAATGGTTAGTACCCTCAGCAGCCTAATGAATGTGTACAGTCAGCGAAGTGAATAGCTGGTTACAGTAAAAGACTTGCGGGATCGCTTTTTGTACTTAAAGTGTTTAGGTCACTTGGAACAAAGATATACGCGTTGAAATTTCAGAGGCAGAATGGCTCAAATTCTTTTACAAAAAAAAAACCAAGGTCACATTCTGCGCAGGAAGAAAGTAAACACGAAACTACAGCAGATTACTGAGATTGCGGAGATGTGTCTTGTAAGATTGACACGTGTAGAAGTGAGTATGACCACAAGGAGGTGAAAGTGGCTAGTCCGTTCCTGCAATACAACAAGAGGGATGGTGGAATGGCAGAACTATGCCCACAATATCTGGTGAAAGAGAATATTCCATGCGCAGCGACCTTTCAAGCACTGTTTACTTTAACCGGCTATCCTTTTCGCTGACTGTGCAGGACGCCTAGTCAGCAGGCATCCTTACTTACAGGCACGCATAATAGGTTGTCTGCGCAAGATCTTGAATAACCCAATAATAAACATCCCAACCTCCAAAGTGAGGTAAGGTCAATCAATTTTATTGCGTTCCATTCTGTGGATGCAAACCTGTTTCTCAAATATTTTCCATGAAGATTATATATATATATACATTTAACAGTTATCTGTTTACACTTTAGATATGTCGAAAGCATTATGTATTAACATAAATGATCACCAAATAAGCCACATCTCTTAATTACTCATTATACGAATTTATGATATATTTAGATGATTATTAATATAGTTCAATGAAACACGAATTTTAAACATCAAGTAATTAAACGTATGAATTTATAAAGTATACTTAGTATTTCATTAAGGGACCAAAGTTCTTAAAGGAAGAAATAATATAAAAAGTAATAAAAGAACCAAAAAGTGTAAAATAAATTACGTGTTAGAACATAACTGTGTGAGGATTATGGAGTTGGTGCATGGCTACAAAACCGGGTACTAAATCAGAAAAATAAAAAGGGGCGGGAAGTACAGCAATAACGAAAGCTGAAAGAGGTCATAGCAATTCGGTCTGCCTGTTAACTAGCCAGTCTGTGTTTTATCTGCAGGCTCTATACACTAATAAAATTCTGCTCTTTCCTTTATGTTCAAACATGAATGTTGGGTAATTTGTCGTGAAGCTAGACCCATTTGCGCTCTGACTGAAGGCACTTTAGGAAACTCAGTTTTATGAAGAACTTATATTGTACACATTTAAAATCAACAATTAAATATTGCTGTGTTTGGTTTGTATTGCTAAAATAATGTAATAAAATTAAGCAGAAATTTCAGAAAAGAATGGTAATATACTTTAGAGAAGATGAATGCTACTGCTTGTACAGATCAATAATGCTGAATTGTTCATTACGAAGTTGAGTACAAAATTATTGAGAAACTAAAGCGGTTAAACGCAAAACTGTGACATTTGGGCCGAAGAACTAGAAGGCGCTTGTGAAACTGTGAGGCCGGTAAGGATGATGGCGAAATAATGACGCTAATAATAAGGATAAATTTGAAAGGAGAAGGAGCACTTTAAACCCATGATGAAACCTCTCATATTTCTGTAGTCTTGCCAATCCTTATTATTATTATTATTATTATTATTATTATTATTATTATTATTATTATTATTATTATTATTATTATTATTATTATATCGTCATTATTATTATAATTATAGCATTTTTGCACTGATGTACTCTAAATTTTAAAAAGAGACATTTGTGATGTATCAATCGTATGTCCATAAAGTGACTAATAACAAGAATAACAAATTAAAAGTTATAAACTCATTTAACTTGATATATGAAATTTATCTGAAAGGTTAAGATACCAATATAATCGAAAGCGTTTACAGGAATACAAACTTTTCCAATGAAATTAATGTTAAATTAATTTGGGGATCATGACAATAGTGTAGCTTAATCTCGGATTTCTACAATATACAAAGTGATGACTTTAGAAATTTGAAATATGATACATTTCATAAAAATTAATTAA
Organism: Metallyticus violacea; assembly: GCA_030762175.1. Taxonomy (NCBI): domain Eukaryota; kingdom Metazoa; phylum Arthropoda; class Insecta; order Mantodea; family Metallyticidae; genus Metallyticus; species Metallyticus violacea. Next base: position 250,941,313 of record CM060846.1, on the reverse strand, counting down.
AGAATATTCTGCTGACAACCATATACAACAGAGTAAAAGAACCTCCATCTTAAATCATCATAAAGGTACTACACTTACCATATACTGCTAAAGAGGAAAGGCAGGATTGCAACATTCAGCAATAACTATTAGTTATAAACTAAAATGCGAACCGATTTTTAGAATTCACCAAATCAAAATATTAAAAATTTGAAAAGATACAATAGACAAATTCACTTTGATAAAACATGTACATTGTTTTCTATGTTTAACAGCTTTATAGCTATAGATTCTTGAAAACCGCAACGGGTGGCCGAGATCGCTAAGGCGCGGACTCTTGAGCGGGAAATTTGGGGTTCGATTCCCACCAGGACCGTCTTCTCTGATTGGGTTTTTTTCAGGTTTTCCTCAGTCCTCAAAAATGGTAAATGCCAGGGAGATACGCTAAACTTAGGCTGGACGTTTCCTGCCTTTAAAAAATTTTCCTTTCTCAATATATCATTTCATTGCATATATTATCAGTATCAACTACCTGTGGTAACTCAGTAATAACAACGAACGCCAAACACTTAAAAATAAGGGAATAGGGTAAGTGTGATGCGAAAAATTCTAAAAAGTAGATATATCATGTACATTTTATACACCAAATTTGAATAAAATCAGACGTAGAAACATACAATGTTGTTATTAAATTCAATTTTACATAAAATTGGATTTCGTTATCGATAAGCGCATTTAATTTCACTTGTGTATGCAATACAAACAATTTGTTATAAATGAATACGTAACATGAACACAAATATAAAATCTTTGTAAGTGAAGAGCCATCAGTTTATGGGCCATTATTGCTCAACTTCCTCAACATTAGAGAGTCCATTCATAATTGAAATATTTTATATGAATTTATTACTGCATATTTCATAACATCTTCATGGAATCGTTTATTGCTACATGTATATGGTTTTCTATTCCTGTATCAGTCAACGCAGCCAATGATGTATCTAAATTCAATTCATAACAGCAATAAGTTAAGAAATGTCCTCTCTGGAGGCTTACAATTACTGCAACCTACGTTTAACTTTCAAATATATATTGTTATCTACTTAAATTCTATAGATTTTCCACACACACACACACACGCGCGCGCGCGCGCATATAATGAAAAATAATGCAACAATATTAATAATGTAACTAAAATAACAGTAACTACAAAAGCAGAAAAGGAAAAAACTTTAAGAAAAAGTCACAAATTTGTAATCGTTATATGTCGGACTGCTAGAGTTCTTCTATGGCAAGAAGACATAGACGAACTCTGGTAGTTCGACATACAGCAATTACAAATCTGTGACATTTTCTTAGCGTTTTATCCTTTCCCGCTTTTCTAGTAACTCTTATTTTAGCTACCATATGTATATGGTAGCTGTCACTTAGACAGGTGACGTCATAAGACACATCTGCAGATATATATATATATATATGGTAGCCGTCACTTAGACAGGTGACGTCATAAGACACATCTGCAGATATATATATGGTAGCTGTCACTTAGACAGGTGACGTCATAAGACACATCTGCAGATATATATATGGTAGCTGTCACTTAGACAGGTGACGCCATAAGACACATCTGCAGATATATATGGTAGCTGTCACTTAGACAGGTGACGCCATAAGACACATCTGCAGATATATATATGGTAGCTGTCACTTAGACAGGTGACGCCATAAGACACATCTGCAGATATATATGGTAGCTGTCACTTAGACAGGTGACGCCATAAGACACATCTGCAGATATATATGGTAGCTGTCACTTAGACAGGTGACGCCATAAGACACATCTGCAGATATATATGGTAGCTGTCACTTAGACAGGTGACGCCATAAGACACATCTGCAGATATATATGGTAGCTGTCACTTAGACAGGTGACGCCATAAGACACATCTGCAGATATATATGGTAGCTGTCACTTAGACAGGTGACGTCATAAGACACATCTGCAGATATATATGGTAGCTGTCACTTAGACAGGTGACGCCATAAGACACATCTGCAGATATATATGGTAGCTGTCACTTAGACAGGTGACGCCATAAGACACATCTGCAGATATATATATATATATATATATATGGTAGCTGTCACTTAGACAGGTGACGTCATAAGACACATCTGCAGATATATATATATATATATATATATATATATGGTAGCTGTCACTTAGACAGGTGACGTCATAAGACACATCTGCATATATATATGGTAACTGTCACTTAGACAGGTGACGTCATAAGACACATCTGCATATATGGTAGCTATCAGTTAGACAGGTGACGTCATAAGACACATCTGCATATATACATGGTAGCTGTCACTTAGACAGGTGACGTCATAAGACACATCTGCATATATATATATATGGTAGCTGTCACTTAGACAGGTGACGTCATAAGACACATCTGCATATATATATGGTAGCTGTCACTTAGACAGGTGACGCCATAAGACACATTTGCATAAATATGGTAGCTGTCACTTTGACAGGTGACGTCATAAGACACATCTGCATATATATATGGTAACTGTCACTTAGACAGGTGACGTCATAAGACACATCTGCATATATGGTAGCTATCAGTTAGACAGGTGACGTCATAAGACACATCTGCATATATGGTAGCTATCAGTTAGACAGGTGACGTCATAAGACACATCTGCATATATATATGGTAGCTGTCACTTAGACAGGTGACGTCATAAGACACATCTGCATATATATATATATATATATGGTAGCTGTCACTTAGACAGGTGACGTCATAAGACACATCTGCAGATATATATATATATATGGTAGCCGTCACTTAGACAGGTGACGTCATAAGACACATCTGCAGATATATATATGGTAGCTGTCACTTAGACAGGTGACGTCATAAGACACATCTGCAGATATATATATGGTAGCTGTCACTTAGACAGGTGACGCCATAAGACACATCTGCAGATATATATGGTAGCTGTCACTTAGACAGGTGACGCCATAAGACACATCTGCAGATATATATATGGTAGCTGTCACTTAGACAGGTGACGCCATAAGACACATCTGCAGATATATATGGTAGCTGTCACTTAGACAGGTGACGCCATAAGACACATCTGCAGATATATATGGTAGCTGTCACTTAGACAGGTGACGCCATAAGACACATCTGCAGATATATATGGTAGCTGTCACTTAGACAGGTGACGCCATAAGACACATCTGCAGATATATATGGTAGCTGTCACTTAGACAGGTGACGCCATAAGACACATCTGCAGATATATATGGTAGCTGTCACTTAGACAGGTGACGTCATAAGACACATCTGCAGATATATATGGTAGCTGTCACTTAGACAGGTGACGCCATAAGACACATCTGCAGATATATATGGTAGCTGTCACTTAGACAGGTGACGCCATAAGACACATCTGCAGATATATATATATATATATATATATATATATATATATGGTAGCTGTCACTTAGACAGGTGACGTCATAAGACACATCTGCAGATATATATATATATATATATATATATATATATGGTAGCTGTCACTTAGACAGGTGACGTCATAAGACACATCTGCATATATATATGGTAACTGTCACTTAGACAGGTGACGTCATAAGACACATCTGCATATATGGTAGCTATCAGTTAGACAGGTGACGTCATAAGACACATCTGCATATATACATGGTAGCTGTCACTTAGACAGGTGACGTCATAAGACACATCTGCATATATATATATATATGGTAGCTGTCACTTAGACAGGTGACGTCATAAGACACATCTGCATATATATATGGTAGCTGTCACTTAGACAGGTGACGCCATAAGACACATTTGCATAAATATGGTAGCTGTCACTTTGACAGGTGACGTCATAAGACACATCTGCATATATATATGGTAACTGTCACTTAGACAGGTGACGTCATAAGACACATCTGCATATATGGTAGCTATCAGTTAGACAGGTGACGTCATAAGACACATCTGCATATATGGTAGCTATCAGTTAGACAGGTGACGTCATAAGACACATCTGCATATATATATGGTAGCTGTCACTTAGACAGGTGACGTCATAAGACACATCTGCATATATATATATATGGTAGCTGTCACTTAGACAGGTGACGTCATAAGACACATCTGCATATATATATGGTAGCTGTCACTTAGACAGGTGACGCCATAAGACACATTTGCATAAATATGGTAGCTGTCACTTAGACAGGTGACGTCATAAGACACATCTGCATATATATATGGTAACTGTCACTTAGACAGGTGACGTCATAAGACACATCTGCATATATGGTAGCTATCAGTTAGACAGGTGACGTCATAAGACACATCTGCATATATGGTAGCTATCAGTTAGACAGGTGACGTCATAAGACACATCTGCATATATGGTAGCTGTCACTTAGACAGGTGACGTCATAAGACACATCTGCATATATATATATATATATATATATATGGTAGCTGTCACTTAGACAGGTGACGTCATAAGACACATCTGCAGATATATATATATATATATATATATGGTAGCTGTCACTTAGACAGGTGACGCCATAAGACACATCTGCAGATATATATGGTAGCTGTCACTTAGACAGGTGACGCCATAAGACACATCTGCAGATATATATATATATATATATATATATATATATATATATATATATATGGTAGCTGTCACTTAGACAGGTGACGCCATAAGACACATTTGCATAAATATGGTAGCTGTCACTTAGACAGGTGACGTCATAAGACACATCTGCATATATATATGGTAACTGTCACTTAGACAGGTGACGTCATAAGACACATCTGCATATATGGTAGCTATCAGTTAGACAGGTGACGTCATAAGACACATCTGCATATATGGTAGCTATCAGTTAGACAGGTGACGTCATAAGACACATCTGCATATATGGTAGCTGTCACTTAGACAGGTGACGTCATAAGACACATCTGCATATATGGTAGCTGTCACTTAGACAGGTGACGTCATAAGACACATCTGCATATATGGTAGCTGTCACTTAGACAGGTGACGTCATAAGACACATCTGCATATATGGTAGCTGTCACTTAGACACCGCTTCATGTGCTTTGCAAACCATCATTCTAGACTCGCCTAGCATCTTGTCTTTTAAAATGATGACCTGTGATGCAGTTCATCGACGTATACGTGCGAAACGTTTGCATATACCTGTGGCAAACCCGCATTGTTAAGAAGACTTCAACACTTTTTCTATTAATATCAAAAGTCTTCTGCTGATCTTTAGTTCAAGGGCTGGTATACGCTTGTTCAGAACTTTGCGTACATGGACTACAATGCTTTTTTTTTTTTTTTCTGAATGCATGTTGTTCCTTTGCCTGAACATTCAGGCTAGGAGAATTGCATTCCGCGTATTTCGGAATTTTAAAAAGTTACTGGAATGTGCTCCTATGAATCAGAAAATAACTGCACTCACTGTGCTGATCTGACATCTGAGGGAAATGTCGATACAGTTTCTTTCCATATCTTGCCTGTATTTGTTATCAGTCTCTAATCCTTCCTGTATCAAATATATTTTGTGCATTTGCTGCTAATACTATTTAAATACACATACGTATACATTCCAGTTCATTTACCTGACCACTTTTCTCCACTGTGCTGCAAAAATCTAATGTAGTTTCCTAAAATGCAAGTAATTTTACATTAGACTAGCAGTAATTTTGATTTTATTGGTGTTATATGTGTATGGAATTAATGAATATATGTAAATAAATATCTCAAAGTATAGAATAATTTTCTATCACAGCTAGAGTACTTTCTTTGCAGTGGGCTATAATTTAATTGTTGGTTAAAATGCACCAGTTTCCCGTAATATTTGCAGTAAGCTTGACTTAATTCCAGTTTTATTGTGTATGGAAACAAAGTATGTAATTAAATACCTCAAAATATATAATGCCATAATATATACACGTTTTATCAGAGCTACAATACTTTCTTTGCAGTGTGATATAACCTAAATGTTGCTAATTTTATTTTCTGGTTCTCCAATTGATTGTGGTTTTGACACATGAATCACAAGTATGCACTTTTCGAGTCTTGATGGATTTTAAATTACAACATAATTTATATTTGATACCCAAAACATATTTACTACTTTTGTGCATCACCAAGTGAGTTCACATTACTTTCATTTACCTCAGATTTGTCATCTTTGCATTTCTTAGAGTTGCCTCTTATTGTCTGTAAAAATTTGTCTTTTTTAAAGGATGCCAACTTCACTTAACAGAATGTATGCTTTCTTCTGTCAAACACGATTCACAGAAATATAGCTAACAAGAGATTATAACATAGAACATGGAAGTACTTACTGGTCAAATCAATTGATCCAAATAAAAGCGTATAATATATACAAATAGCCGTACCTGTGTGTTAATTTTACATGTATAAGACATGTATAAATCATATTTTCATTTATAAAGGAATATAACATAAATTTAACAAAAATAGACGCAATAAACTCACTTTAGATATTTCACAAAAAAAACGGATCATGCCAAACCATGTACCAGATGACAACACAATGCAGATATATTCGCTGTATATTCAGAACACGATTTTTTTTATTGCATTCACAGAAAATGAGAAAAATGTGACAATTTGTAGACACAAGCCGAAGGGGTGTTACATTCTGATTTAAAAGAACCGCGGAAGCCTTTAAATGACTGTAAATCCCAAAGGGAGGGGGAATATCTAAATGTTGACTCTCTGTGGACACCCAAAGGTTCAAGGAAAATTTTTGAAGCAAAAATTATTTTGAATTTTTGAACGAATTTGGCAATAAATAAATAAATCATTCCCTGTGTCCCTTAATGTCCAGATACATCTTTTGCCTTACAATTCATGAGTTTCTGGCAAGTATAGCAAGGCACTCTTTAACTGCTCACACCCATGTTGCTCGAAGAACTCTATAAGACCCCAGAAATATTCTCTCGGGGGCACAAACAACACAGAGTTTGCAAGACTATACGACCATAGGTGCCTCATCGCTACGGAGTTTCCTTGTCTTCAAACTCTTCATCGCTTTGATACTTTTGTATCATAAACTGTACCCTCTCCTTGGCACTTAGAAATATTTCAGCGAAGTTTCTCATTGGCCTTACTAGTTGTTTTGTAATATATTTAATCATTCTTCAAATAAACTTTTATTAGAAAGGTGTCGATGTTGTGTTTCAACACTTAAGTGGCCAACTTATCCTCGCATTTTAAAGCTTACCGCTCGGCCATCTAAACGTCCATTGGCTCTCGCTGGGCCTCCGCCGGCATCGGGACATGACAGTATGTCCAACTTTATTAAGTACAGCAGACTCCCCAAACAGATAGCTAAGCGTCCGCTCATGACAATTTTTTGGGGGGGGGTAGTGTTTAACGCCCGTTTTTACTACTGAGGCACCACAGGCGGTGACACTGATGATACATGAGATGAAATGGTAAATTGGGAAAGGATTTTTCTTTAAGGAAGGAAGCGCTCCAGGCCTAAGTTTAGGGTACCTCCCCGGCATTTGTTCAACAATACAACCTAGAGGCCAGATGGGGATGAGTGGAAGAAGAGGGAGTTTAAAACGAGGTTGACAACACAGTGCAGGAGGAAAATCAGAGTCACCAAGATAGGCGTTTGAGGAAAAGAGAAAGAGAGGTGAAGGGAGAGTCGAGCCGGTGTAGGAGAAATCAAAAGGGGTCTTAATAATCGAAGTCAAGTGAAGTAAAGGGAACTTTAGGACAATTCTAAATAACACTATTAAGAATAGGTATTAAGTGAAGTGACGTGTTTTTATGAAGTGTAGAACGCACGTGGAAAGAAAATAAACAAACAATGATATATTTTATAAAATCAAGGAAAATTAGGGAGGATAAAACTCGGTTGATGATGATGATGATGATGATGATATTAATAATAATGTAGAAAAGTAAAAATGTAAAACATAAATTGGGAAATAAAGATACTGGAGTATTCGTTCCGGCGTATGAAACAAGGTCCCGGGTTGGACTATTACAGATTTTTATTTTATGTTATTACGCCAGAATATGTTCCCAAGATTCATTCTCTGTATATACAGAGCAAATTCTCGTACCCTTTCTAACTGATATTTTAGTCATCCGCCACGCGCCTAACTTAAAGCAAGTGAGACCCTGATTTCAGAGTTTGGCCGCTGTTTGCATTTAAAGCTCCATCCTCGACCGATTTTCAGCTATGATTGTATCGCCAGAGAAACGTTTTTCTGCACACTCTGAAAGATTCATCTGCCTATTTATGTCCTTCAAGCTTTCTCAATTTTCATACAAACCCTTCTCTTGTTTCCCGCTCTGCAATTCAAATGTTACTCATTCGTATATTTTCCAGACCCCTTCTTAATTTTAAAACCCAGGTCTTATTGCCCCCCTTTCTCGGCGTTCCTGATAGCAGATCGCCCTTTTAGTGTCTGATCTTCGTGAACATTTCATAGCCAGTACTGCACTGCTTAGATCCTGCATTCTATAATATGATATAAGCACCAAATTCTATAAGGATTCCTCAATTTTCTGTACATTTCCCCAGTCCTAAACTACTTTCCAGAAAACCCGTTCTTACTCTGTTTCCCTTTTCGTTCTCAACCCCAAATTTCGGCCCTGTGAGTCATTATAGGTCATGCTAATGCCCCATGTACTGTCTTTAACAGCCTACCGGGACATCTGGAAATCTGCTTCCTATACGGAGAGTTTCTGCGTCTTTAAATTTAAAACCACCAATGTGTTTCGCTCATCTTCCATTCATCGAGAAAGTTAGCTCGTGGTACACGAAATTTTTCATGTTATCTTGTGTCTGTCGTGCATACGTCCCTGCTTCTGCTTTGCAGGGTTCCGTTTTTCAAGGTAATAATGTTCATTTTACTTGTACTCCCCTTAATTAACCAAGTATCACGATAGGTCTGTAGGCTATTTAGACCCGCTGTAGGCCGTTTATCGCAGTAGAAACAGCTATCATGTCGTTCGCCATATAACAGTGCTAGTATCTGTATATCTTCCACCGTATTTTCTTGTTGTACTGACTCGATTATCTCGTCAATAAATGAATTAAAGAGTAGGGGAGAAAGATGCAAACCTATCTTACACTTCTCCGAATAGAGAAATTCCCAGATAATCCATTCCTGTCGTACTTAACGCAGAATTCCACCTTTCTGCATATCGTCTTTAGCGCTCGGATGATTTTTTAACATCCCCCTCATCTGTAATTTGTGCCATAACGCTTTGCGATGAACGGAGTCAAATTCCTTTTTGACATCGGCAAACGCACATTGTAATGTTCCGGTTTGCTAGCCGATTTTCAACCTTATTGTGTTCAGAACATATTCGTTGTCAATCCTGAGTTCCGACTGAAATTTTAAGTTTTGCAAAATTTCGTCCCTCAGATTTTTAATCTTTCATACAAAATTCTGCCATAACTTTTTTTCCATATTAGGAAGCAACGTAATACCCCAATATTGGTCCGGAAGTGGACTTGAACCCTTCCCTTTATATATCGGGTGAATAATTCCAGTAACCCCAAAGGCTGAGTGTTCCCCCTTATTAAATACATTGTTAACTATTTGCAACATCATCAAACCTCTTAGTGCGTGAGACCGCTTTAAACAACTCCAGTGGTAGCCCATCCCGCTCCGGACCCGCCCTGCTTTAGTCATCTCAATGCCTTCGTTACTTCTCCTATAGAAATTGCATCGGGTATTCCCCGAGGTTCCGACCTGATCCCATCGATCCCCCAGCAATCCCCTACGAACACTGCTCTGAAATGTTCCCCCCAGGCTTCTGCCGAAATTTCTTTGAATGCGGAGCCCTTTCCTCCAAATTTGTTGATCACCAGCCTGGCTCACCGCCAAGGGTAGCCGAGGTTGTTAAGGCGCGGACTCGTGAGCGGGAGGTCTGGGGCTCGAATTCCGCCAGGACCCTGCTCCCTGACTCAGGTTTTTTTCAGGTTTTTCTCAGTCCTCATAACTGGCAATTACCCGGGAGATACTCTAAACTTAGGCCTGGAACATTTCCTTCCGTAAAAAATCCTTTCTGTATATATCATTACATTTCATGTATCACCAGCGCTCACTGCCTGTGGTGCCTGTGTAGTAAAAACGGGCGTTAAACAGCATTGAAAAAACCGGCCTGGTCTCCGAGGTAATCTACCCTCCTCACCGCTTGCTAAATTTCCTCTGTTATTCTCTCCTGCCAGGTTGCTTGCTTTCGCTGCAACGTTTTATATATATATATATATATATATATATATATATATATAATTCTTTTCGCTTCTGAGTAAATTCCCTGCTTTCTTCATCCCCTCCTACTCTTTGGAACAACCTTAATGCAATCTCCGCTTGTTTCTTGGCATTTCTACACTTCTGGTCATACTACTCTGATGATTTTCCCCCCTTTTCCCTCCCTATTTTTAAATCTCATCACAGCTGAATTGCTTAGTAATTTCGTCAACTGCTCAGCTCTCTCCGGCTCATTACTCTGTAAAACCGCCCGTATGTTAGCCAGAAATACTTTCGCTTGCTCTGGTTTCCATTTTGTACCTGTGTATTACCTGCCTCTCTAGCCTCTCCTTACTCTGCCAGCACGTGTGTAGCATTCATCTTTTATTGATAGTTCCAGCACGATTCGGCAGTGTCCGAATTGCGGCCGTATTTGCCATGCAGAATCTTCAAAATCAAAGTGTCATAAGATGTCAGAAATCCCCAACTCTCCGTATTTAATATTTCATCTCTGCTCTTGCATTGAGCGCCCCGCTATTCTTTCCCCCTCCCTGTCCCTGCTAGTGTGACATTCCCCCCCTTATCCTGGCGCTGAACTTCCTCATGATCACAATTTTCGCTCTTCGATTACTGTCCTGTACTTTTCTAAGGTCTGTGTCATGTAATTATAGAAGTTATGGTTTGTTTATCTGGACACTGATGACTGATTATGAATTCCAATAATTATTATCTAAATCTACATTTTATTAGATATGTAAGCTGTCATCTCAGACCGGAAAGAAAGCGATAGTCTCCCTTGCCATCGCCCTCTTTTGTTTCTTGATTCACGCCCCTTACTAAAACTATGAAATTGTTTAAGTTCTCATTGTTACTATTCTTCAGTCATGTTTCTGTCAAACAAACGACATCCAGGTCTTTAAAAAGGAACAAAAACCTGTCACTGCCCATTCTCTTTCTGAATCCCTCGATATTCCAGGTAGATATTCTCAGAAAGGAGGGTGGTTCTATTGTTTCTTTGCAACAGCCTCGCTGCTGTCACACCTACGATTGTCACCCTTTAGTATTCTTCTGGAGCTGGACATTAAAATGGAAACTATCATCATGCAAAAGCAATAACACATAGTGTAATGAAATAATTTTATAATTTTAGTTATTTGGATGCTATATTTGTAAATGTAGAATTTATACAAAACAGAATACTCCAGAGTATCAATAATGCTTTTAAAAATAAAATGTATTCAAACGAAAATATGTAATTTTTGCAAGCATTTGCTACTTCTAATTTTATTGTATGAAAATAAGACTTTGCTCTTAATTAAAAATGATAATAATACTATGAATTTCCGAAAATGTTTATACCTAATCGCATACGAAATACGCAATAAGATACAAAATAAATTATCCATGAACCGATATATATATATAATCTATATTATGTAAACGGTTTACATAATAATATTCGAACTTACCTTATAGTAAAAATACATAAAGAAGTAATTTTAAAATGTTGTTTGTATTAACAACCAAAAGGAAGATTTTATAAAATATGATGCTTAGTCAAAACAAGAACATTCTTTGAAGAAGAACAATATTCGACTGGATTAAATTTGAAAAACAGCAAGAATATGCCATTTATTTATACAATGTTTTACACGCTTCATGTTATACTCAACTGCTCTTCTTGCCTCTTTTTTTTTTTAATAGTGCTCAACGCCCATTTTTACTACTGAGGCACCACAGGCGGCTTCTTGGCCCTGTTACTAACGATAACGTGTAACATGAATTTGTTAATTTGATTTATTTACGGACGCTCTTTAACATCTCGGGTCTTCAGCCTCCATTCAATTCAAGGCGTGAAACGGCCGACAAATTTTGCTCACAGGCCTCTTATTTTAGACTTGAGGTTCTTTATCGTGCCGCACATATACAACACGGGACTATTTGCTTTGCTTCCCTTCCCTTCCGAAGGAAGCCATACATAGGACTTTTTACGCCCGAAAAAATCCATCGGTCCTGGCCGGGATCGAACCTGTGACTTTGGGTTTAGTGGCAAGTATGGTTACCAATACTCTCCAGGACCGACTAATTTTTGTGTAAATATTAGTTGCGTCAATAATGCTTTGGCGGTATTTTTAGTTAATTATTTTTAAATTAAACATTTTATTTTGTACACTTTAAAACATGCTCTAGTTTAAATCGTTATGTGTATAATTATTTAGCACCAATGTATTCCTTTGAATCTTGGTTTGCTTGTTTGGTTAACCTATCTAAAGCTCGAATTCAGAGAAAGATGCCGAAAGTTATTCATAGTTTAATAATTTATAAGTTTTCTCGATGCAGTAAATGCTGGCCGCGTATTTGTTTATTAAGGCACGAATATTGTTGTATAGCTTTTCAAAATAAGTGCATGATTATGCAACGTGTAAAAATTCCAACTACCGAAATGCGGAACCTGGGAACTATATTATAAATTTTATATACTGAGATGCCCATTTAGATGGATCCACATCTTGTCGGAGAACCACACAATGACAGTAACAGTCTCAATCTTTGCACAGAAATAACACAATATATGTAGCTTTTCTTTTGTTCTCTCTTTCATTCTTTAATTCCCTCCTGCCTTCCTTGCTTCTCTTTTGCTACTAGTTGACATTTACTTGAGAAAAACTTCATTCCCTGCGACAAATTATGCAAGAACTCCTGTGTAGAGACTCGCAGTCTGCTTTTCATTCTTGGAGTTTTCAACGTCCTCCTTTGTAGGCATTTTTTTCATGGTTTGCAGGTTTTTCACCAAATATTAACGCAGAATTTTCCAGGTTACTTCCAAACTCCAAACGGCGCAAGTCTTTGGCACTTATTTATGAACGAGTTTTCACTGTGTACCGGTTCATATTGTAGGTATGTATTGTTCAAAACAAAGCCACGATGAATGTTGAAGATCCCGTAGTATCATTACAAGAATGCCGCATTGGTGTTATTATTATTATTATTATTATTATTATTATTATTATTATTATTATTATTATTATTATTGATTTAACATACAGTGCCATAACAAGAATTACAGCAGCAGCAACTTCACAAATTAAATTAAAGTAGAAATAGGGGCGCTGTATTCTTTTGCATTGGAATAACTTGACATGAACAGGAGCAATGATTGTGAAGTTATGTCACTGGTTTGTGCTACTTGAGAAAAATGCCCAATCTATTCACGTGTTATGGCAGAACATAAACTAATCTGTGGAATTGTCAAATGTGTCTCATCTATGGTTTTAACTATAATCACAATACTTTGTGAATGTAAGCATATAACAATTTTAGAATTACAAAAAATGGTATCCATTATTATTAGCACTAATATTCCTACATTAAATAAATGGAGATACTTACGAAGTTAGCTAGGTGCGCTTTCATTCAGCTCAAACTCTGTTGAAAAATACGTGTCAATAAGATAGAAGATAATGTGTAACCTACTGAATTTATTAAATACATTAAAAGGAAATCTAACAAGTTGAGGACCAACTTTCTGTTGTTAAAAAGACATTGTATGCTGTTATGGACATAAGTTCATATTTTAAGTACACTGGTGTGCAAGTGATGGCACTGCTTGTCACACCAGTCATTGTATCTTGTAGTTCTAAGCACGAGTATCTGATATTTCTAACAGTTTTAACAAAGCTATATAAGATAAAAGAGGCAGAAAACGTCTCTCTTGGAAAATCTGGAAGTATTTCAAGAAATGTTACCATGTCAAAATACAAATTTGTTCATAGAAAATCTGAGATAGCTAAACATCTGCGTGATTAGCTAATGAAATATCCTCAATAGTTCAAAGTTATTCCATGACACTTCGCGATATTAAATATGTGCTGCTTTATATTAGAAATTGTGACAACCGTTTCAAAGTAACAGAAGTTTTTGAATTGATTTCCATCTATGGGAGATGTTGGTAAGGAATGATATAAAAATACAAATGAAGTTTTGTAAGATGATGGCCGTTCCTGAGCTCATTTATTGTAGTAAAAATTAGACAGTGAAAATGGTCCAATAAGGATCGAAATGGCGGAAGTGAGGTTACGACTTTTAATAGCAGGATTGGTAATTTTAGATAAACAACGAAATGTACACATCTAAGAGACTTCGTATATTTAACGTAAATGTCTGGAAGATAATTGCTTTACACGTATACAGAGACAGAGGAAAAACTTCCCAAATGTTATTAAATTACAGATGAAGATTTTTTTTGAATGATTTATTTATGGAACAGCTCAGGTCATCAGCGTCCCATTCAACTCAGGGCGTGAAACGGCCGACAAATTTTGCTCAGAGGCCTCTCTTTCAGGCTTGAAGTTCTTTTTCGTGCCGTAAATGTACGACACGGGACCCACGGCTTTACTGCCCTTTCGAAGGATTTTTTACGCTCCGAAAAAACCCATCGGTCCTGGCCGGTTTCCAACCCGTGATCTTGGGTTTAGAAGGCAAATATGGTAACCACTACACCACCAGGACCGACACACAGATGAAGAGAATGATAAATATCAGCCGTTCACTGGAAGGATGACAAGATAGTTTCACATGATGTGGAAAGAGGCTAAAGCCTGTCCATCAATGAATGATGATGATGATACAAATTGCTCCTTCAGAAACTCATAGTTTAACTAATGGTACTCCAGCGAAATGAAAGATTAAAGTAAAAATGTGCAGCAACACAAAAAGCACTCAAAAATTGCTAAAGTTGCAGTTCATTATAACTGAGTAGAGGGATATCCAGTTGCGCTAATAACCCTCGTTAATGACATTATTTATGGGTAATGCAACGAAGAGAAGAAACTCTAGCAGTCATGGTCAAATATAAAAGTTTTGGAGGTGACAACATGTAACGTGTGTTAAAATGCCAAAATTTAGTTTAACGAACTGAACAAACTTCTCACACTTTTATTCAGGCTTGGGACTTGCAGGTGTGTAATGAATGTTTAACACGATGCCGGCTGATTAAATTTTGGGGAAAATGATCCTAGTAAAAATGTTCATAATACTAAAAATAATAATTTAAAACACTTTTTATTGTCTTATTGGATATTTCATTTGTGCACAATATTAACGTTCAATCAGATCAGATAACTGCTCAAATTTTTATTTGTATGATATGCGTTTCACATATTCAAATCCAATTATTTTTGCCTTGTTATATTTTTCAAGTGTTTTTTTCAAACATACACCTTTGCATTTAAATCCCAGTCTGCTTTGTTCCCTTGGGATTTCGCTGCTGCATCAATTAGAATATCCTTTAGGGCGTACGTAAATATGAAGAGGTTTGGATGTGTAAGTAGTAATAGTATCCCTTTAGTCTGTCATTCAAATTGCTGCTTTTCTTTCTTAAGCCCCGCCCCTTCGTTTTCTTAGCCAATCAGAATGCTCTTCTTCTTCCCTTCACAGGACACATTTACAATGTTTATACCTTTCATCATCATCAATCACGGTTTAAGCCTTTATTGGCTTGTTCCGGTCCCACAATTTAGAACTGCTCTGTCCATCTTCTTTTAGGTCGGCCAACATTTCTTTGGCCTTTTGGTGTATATCTTAAAACCAGTTTACTATAGCGGTTTTCCTCCATCCTCTCCACATGTTGTTTCCAGTTCTTTTGATTTTCTTTAATTCTTTCTATTAGATTAAAAATTCTTAGTTCTTCTCGTATATCTACACTTCTTCTCCTGTCTTTTAATGTATATCCTGCTACATGTCTTAAGAAGCGCATCTCTGCTGATTCTAACCTTTTCTCTATTTGTTTGGTCATTGTCCAACATTCAGACCCATATGTTAAAACTGGAACAGCCATCACTTTATAAAATTTTATTTTTGTCTCTTTCCTCGTGGTTTTTAAGTTTTGTTTGATGGTGCCGCATATTTGGTTAAATTTATTTATTTTGTTTATTATATCATCATTTTTTGTGTATGAGACGCTGCAGCCTAGATAATTGAAACAGTTTATTTGTTCTAATATTGTCTCTTGTATTATTATTTTTGCTCTTATTGTTTCTGGTCCTCTAAAAGCCATTACTTTGCTTTTATTTGGTGATATTTTTATTTTATATCTTTGGCTTATTTTATTTAGTTGAAATAGAGCTTTTTGCATATTTAATTCTGAGCCACTTATTAAAACTAGATCGTCTGCAAATAACATTACATCTAAAATTATATTGTTTATTTTAAAATGTACATTTAAATTATTCTGCCATTCTCTGACAATGTCATCTATATATAAATTAAATAATGTGGGTGATAATGGGCACCCTTGTCTAACTCCCTTATTTATTGTCGCTGTTCTATTTTGATTTGAATCGATCATTATCAAGTTGTCCTTATATAGCTCTCTAATTATTGTTATCAAATGTTTTGGTATGCCTTTGTTTTCCATTATTTGCCATAGTATATTTCTATGTACATTGTCAAAAGCTTTTTCAAAATCAAAAAACACCATATATGTGGGAATATTATATTCTCTGTGTTTTTCAATTATTTGATTTAGGACAAATACACAGTCGATACAGGATCTTCCTTTTCTAAACCCATTCTGAACTTCTAGTACTATATTTTCCATTATGATATTTAATCTATTTTTATTATTTATACCTTTATATTTATTTATTAATATTTATTAAATCCGCAGACAGACGAGAGCGGGAGTGATACATAACCCTCATTAATTTTTTTTTTAAAAGCAAGAATATACTCCTTATACCATACCGAGATGACCACCTCCTTGGTCTAGTGGTTAGCGTTGCTGACTGTTGCCAGGAAGGGCCGGGTTCAATTCCCGGCACCTATTTAAAGATTTTTTAATATTGGGAGGTGTGGAACAGGGTCCACCCAGCCCCGTGAGGACAATTGAGCTTCTTAATGGAAAGGTGGCGATCTCCGACCCAGTAAGCGGCGATATAGCAATCAACGGGATGCGGTGTGCTGATCACGTGCTCCCCTGCAATACTGCACTCTGCCAATGACATCATGTGATGGAGGTTGAATACGCAGTAATCGTCGTGGTAAAGCTCGGACTCACATAGGGTTGTAAAAAGGCTTCACAGAGACCATACCGAGATAGAGAAGCAAAAGCTGCCAACATTAGATCAAGAAAAAAAATCTACGTGCAAACTGCTAAGAAAAAAAAGTACATCTGTCGTATGACGCGGGACACTTTGTGCCACCCGGCTGTGCTCCCCCCCCCCAGGCTAACGTCGTTCATTTGAAAGATTAAAAATGGGAAAAGGATTGTGGGCGTCAGTAAATAATACACAGGTAACAAAATATATTAATTCATTATTTACATCTTGTATAATGCAAGAGTTCAGTTTAACTCGTCACACATGATATTGTAAAGTACTGAGCATGAAGCAGATACTTTTGGAAGAACAAAAGTGTTACTGCCGGAGGTATTGATTTCATACACAATGTTTTAAATCTTCTGTTGCAAGCATGTATTTTTGAAAGTTGGTGCTGCAAGACATTTGCGTTCCACAACAAAACGTTTATATCGGCTAGTCCGAGGGAGACGTGAGCTCTTTCGCTTTGTATGTTGGCACGCTTTGTTTATGGAGCGCATACGAAACTGTTCCTCGATGTGCCATTCTTTGTTGCACAAGTGCTCGGCAAACTTAGGCACATGATGTAGTAGAGTGGTAAAGCAATAGACGAGAGGACAACTTTTCCATGCTTGACTCCGTCGATTTCTAGGTGAGCTTCCTGATTTTTTTTCTGGATAGTATCCAAAGTTGATGTATTTGGAGTAATGCTTGTTTAGAATTGACGTTATGCAATGCAACTTACTCTGGATTTGCTACCACTGCAACTGAGGTGCATTGTGGCAGCTTAATTTGCTTTTCTTTTGGAATTATCACAGTGACTACCAGCTCAATGGCATGTAATCTCTTCTTTTATAGGTTTGCATCAAATGATTCATTAAGTCTGTTAGAACTTACGGGACATCTGCTGTAAAATGGTTTAAGCCTGTGGTTCTCCAACCACTTAAACATGGAATAGATATGTTTGCATGCACAACGAGAGTTAGAAAATTTATGATACCGGAAACCACAGGGAATCTGGTGATATGAGTTTTTAGTTTCACGATATTCAAATTCTATTTCGAGATTTATAGTGTTAGTGTAGATAGGGATGCACATTTATCTCATGGTAGACATAAAGGGGTATGTGCCCCACCATGATGTCTTTGATTATTGTTTCCACCGTACTGTGAGGAATGTAGCCATCGTTGAAACTGTTTTCCTTATTGTATTTGTCTATCTTGTAATTCCAGGACACGGAATGGCAAAGAGAAATTTTTGAACAAAATTCTTTCCAGCGATGGAATAACTCTTTATTTAGCTCGTTGTTTCCTCTAAGGAGTTCGTAACCCACTAAAAGAACTCCTTCCATTTTGGCTGTTCTACAAAGACTAACAATGGAAAATTCACGATACTTACCTTTCTACCTGGCAGATAGACACCATCTCTATATCGCCAGATTATGAATTCCCTACGGAATATCTCTTTGACTTGGTGGTCTGGATCGGCAGAGTTGAACATTGCCACAAAAGCATCCATATTGTATCCTCTTTCACATTTGTACCTCGATGCTGTTATGAATTGAAGATTTCCTGCTATTCGTTAATCATTGTTATGCGCATGCTATTATCTTGTTGCGTGAGCTCATCCCAAAAGCTATTTAGAAATAATTTGCCAGAAATCTTGCATATGGATTCTTGCTAATTGCTGTTTTGCGCAGAAGAATCCCTTAGCCTTGAAAACACTACAAAGATATCCCCCCTCCTCTTCAGTTTTAAACCAAGAGGGATAACCTCTAGTTTCGGCCTTTAATTTGAGGAAAGTGTTAATGTACTCCACAAAAGACCGCCTTAGTTACTATTAGGATCTTTTTGTTCCATTTTGTATTCATAAAATCCACAAGCTTCTCTCACTTCATATCCCTTCTCTACGGCTTTTCGCACCTCGTCTTCAACCCACGTATCTGATATTTCCCGTTTATTTCGTTGCGAGTGAATTCGTCCTGTACTGTTTCCAACTGTTCACATGCAAAACGTTAGTGTCTGTCTGCAGCGATAAGGTACTTCCGCATGATATGGTTCTCTGTTTTTAGCTAACACTCTACATTTAATAATCCCAATACTCTTCAACATGCCCTCAATGTTAGAACACTGTTCTACAGTATGAAACGCGAGGTGTCTCACGAGAAATTTGAAGAAATATTTACAAATAAATGTATACACAGACATGACATCATAATACTTGATATTGCTTTTGTCATTCGCTTTTTTAATTTCTCATTGCTTCGGACCTTCTTCCGTAATGGAAATCTCTCAGAAGGAGAGAACAATTTTCACAATTGGATCATCATTTAGTGTAGGACGTTCTTTTAAAATGTCATCATATTTGCACTCCCATATTACGCTCATACATATCCTGCTGCTACAATTTGGTCTAATCGAGTAATAGTAAGTTTATACCTATCTTCAAGCATTTCCATGCTCACTTTATGCCTGGAGTGTCTCTTTTGTCCATATACGGGCTTTCTTGCCAGTAACATCCGTGAAAAGAGAACACGTTTCTTGTTTCCTGGCCAAAATCATCGACTTTAATAATGCGTAACTTAAACAGTCGAGCCACCCTACCTTTGCCTGAATACCTAGTGCAAATGCCTCTCTCGATTTATTCATACCTGAGCCACAGTAGAGGTTTTCGCAACAGCTAATCGATCTTTCCATAACCACCACATGGAATGAACCCTATACTCTTTGATTTCAAACAATGTTTCTGAGTACTTTTTTGCAATCGTGATAGATTCTTGAAAAAATGCAATTACCCCAGTGGTCAAGAACGTATTTCTAAAACTACTTCCTGCCTCTTTTAACAAACAAACATCTGCATCATAGTACACGTTCGGTTCCCTTTTTGTTATAAATAATACTCTTCTTCGCTGTTTGTAACATCTGAAGAATTCCTGATGCTCACTTACTATCATCTGATCCACACCATGATAAAAATATTTCGGAAATGAAGCTAAACGAGTTAGATTCTCAGGAATGTTAAATTAATGGGGGTAGTGACCTAATGATGTAGATCTATTCCAAAATATTTCGGCAATCTTGCTAAGCTGAGTGTAAAAACTTTAAATTGCGCACGAATGTCATATTTTCCATTTTCTTGCATAATATTTTCGCACCGTTCATGATCAAATCTGGCATCCACTCCACCTTTATGACATAGTCCAAGATGAACATAAGATCGTTCTCTCTAGCATTAACTTTATTGTGAAAAATTTTCACCTGTTTTCAAATACTCCAAATTTTTTTGATGCGACCATCATCCTCAAATGAGTGTCTACGTTTCTCACTTGGGAACAGTCAAAGCTCATGTCTCCATCATGTTCGCATAGAAAGCAATTTTTCTCTGGGCAAATGAGGATAGGAGTGTGAAGATAAGTGGTAGAGCTATCTCCAAGTCGAGCTGACTGCATACATTCAATATCAAAAAAACAATTTTTTTTAGAAGAAGGAAATATAGGACTGTGAATGTCCTAGCATTTCCTCACTATTGCAATTTTTGTAGTGTGGCATTTAGCATTTAATGGTTAGAATTTAACCGCATGTTACAAATGGGACAGAATCATTTCCATTAGCAAATAATTGTCTCTTCCACTTTAATCACTTTGTGATTATGGATACAATGTTTACCTCTAAATGATCTATTGCAGTCGCTACAAAACATGTTACCGTTTCCGTCAAATGTGCAAGGCGATAGGACAAACAGCCAGTGCATTCATAATTGCAAATATGCGTTCTAATTCCTCTGTACACATTCTCTGTCGGTCCTCGTGGTGTGGTTGCCATACTTGCCTCCTAAACCCAAGATCGCGGGTTCAAACCCGGCCAGGAGCGATGGATTTTTTGGGGGCGTAAAAATCGTAAGTATGTGTTTCTTTGCAAGATAAGTAAAGCCGTTGGGTCCCTTGGCGTATATTTATGGAACGATAAAGAACCTCAAGCCTGAAAGAAGTGTCCTCAGAGCAAAATTTGTAGGCCGTTTCACGCCCTGAATTGAATGGGACGCTGATCACCTGAGATATTAAAGAGCATCCATAAATAAACAAATCCCCCAAGTGTATTAAAGCAGATAAAAACAACTTTTACGTTTTACGCCTCCACTTCGAAGAGGCATTTAAACGTGATCGACTTTAACTAATCAGATATTTGTAGCATAAAAGTTGACGTTAGCTTGACAAACCCTTTCAATGACGGACATTAGTACAGCTAAAAATATTTGGTCTTTACGGCGAAATCTAAGTCCTATTGCTCGGTCCAGAGAATTGACAGAATTGGTAATTGATAAGCTCACCATACCGTGCGATCCAATGCCTGCCAAAACGTAATCCTTCAGTTCTTTTATGCTCCGGTTAAAGTAAAATATAGGGTTTTCATTTTTAGCACTGGAATCAATGTGTATAATATCGTGTAGCCGCGACCATGTGCGTTAAAACTACTGAACACGTTTTTCGTCTCATTAACAATGGTAATGTTCTCCGTGTTAAACAAATAATAAAACCTTAGTTTGACATAGTGTCTTTTAAAAATATTAACATTATACTTGCCTTACAAAATCGGAGAGAAAAAGTTCTAATGTGCCGCCTTTATTGCATATTTTTTCTTATAGAAACGAGTAACTGTACTTAACGTTGCGGCTCTTTTTATACTTTTATACTCACTCGTCAGGAAAACGACTTTATGTTTCTAATAACTTGCAACAAACTGGTCTTGACTCAGATTAAAAAAAAAAAAAATAGATGCATTTGCAATTTTGGGGGTGCTTGGAAACGAAGTTCTTCCACATTGAGTGCAATCACGTGGCCAAAATATGTGTATAAATTGAAAGCAAAGCAAAATCACATTTTCTCCGCTGTACAAAGAAGAACTGGCCGCTAAGGTGAGTTATTTACTTATTATTTATTTTAACTTTAAAAAAATAAACTTTGATACTTCCACCACTTTTTCTTCTCTTTATTCCAGATGGATCTTATATATGGAATTAAACAAGTTCAGAACACAAATATTGTTCAGAGTAGTGATTAACAAAAAGATACTTTTCACAATGTAACGGCTACTTACATAATATATATATATATGCAAAATGGACGACCAATATTGACTAAAATGATTAAAAATAATGAAAACTCTGTACAGGTTTATGTTGATATCTTCCTATAAAATATGTTGAGACATTCACTGATAAAGATATGTAAAATATTAATCCAAAGAAGCTGCGTCTTACATTCAAATTTTCAGGCTTTACTTGCGTTACGATGTTACATTTGAAAATAAAAGATAGAACATAATTCTACTGAATTATCGTGTTTTTTCTTCCTTTTCCAAATGAAGCTTCAAACTATAATATTGGATAGAATTCAATAATATCTGTAAGATGTTTTGTGGGTTTAGACATTTTCGCAACTAATTAATATAAAATAAACCTCAAGAGACAGTTGCAATACCAACAAAAATTTCAGTCAAGCCTAAAAAAAAATACCTATATTTCATTGCACAGGAATCACGTTTAATAATGTTGGGTTTATTAATAAGAGGTGGTTGTGTAGATATAGATTATGCAGGTGAAATATACATATTGTTAACAAATGTTTCGAAGACTCAACAAATAAGTTTTAACAAACAAAAAGTAGGCAATTAATCTATGAAAAAATATTTATAGCAAAAATTAAATATATTAAACACTGAAAACCAACTATTAGGGGAAATGAAGGTTTTGGTAGCAAAGAAAAGTTCTACCAGCAGAAAAAATTAAGCTAAAATAAATCCTATATACACTAAATTTTTCAGTAAATAACACTAAACTCCCCTTTGATAATACAATGTTGCTTTCAATAGAATGCGTTATTCTATCGGCTTTTCTTTGCACTACTGCAGGTCATGGAGCAAGTTTTCGTTTTTCAAGGAAAAAATTAGTTAAGAAACGATGGAATATCTTGTGAGAAATAACGGGTAAAATATAACTCTTCGAAGAATTCACCCTTTTCTGCTTTCCTACATTACGGTTTGCCGTTTATTCGATCATGCACTCTCTATGTAAAGAAAATATTTTCTGAGTTTTAGGAGGAATTATTTTTCTTTTCTGACTGGAAAATTTGCTTCTGAACCTTCCTGTGTCATTATTTATGTTGCTATAAAAAGGAGAAGAAGAAAAAACATTTAAAATTTCTATTTTTTGAACATTCTGGTTTCTTGTATGTAATAAATAGCATTACATTTGATAATGGGTGTTGTACTAAAGTAGCAAGTTTTATGTACGTACGTTCAAACTGGAAAATAAAATTTAGTAAAACTTATTTTATTTATAAAAGTGGTATATGCTTGTATTCAGGAACATGTAACTTTGCAGAAAATTGAGGAATATTTTATGTAATTTATTCTTAGAACTCTTGATGTGACTTTCAAAAGGTATACAATAATTGGATTATTCTGTAATGGGAGTTTTATGATAAACTTTATTTGCGAATGTATAATATATTTATTTGGATGGAATGCAAATAAATGCAATTCAAGCTTGTCAAAATACAGAAATCTGTATGACTGTAACTATCCAATCAATTATATGTGGATGATTTATACTAAAATCCACCTCACTAAAAGATCTAGCGGCAAACACTCTGTTCCAAAACACAAAAGTAAGTTTACTGCATGCCGACAGAATTTACAACAGCCATGTGCATACCATTGAAAATGGATATGAGGACTATATTTCAATTGTATTATTCTCTTCGCTTTTCTCAAAAAATTAAAGCCAAGTATTACTGCATAACAAACGCTGTCATTTTATGCTATAAACAAAGCAATTATAAGTCTTTCACGAATGAAAGATGTGTTAAATAAGAAGACTCGTTTATTTAAAAAAATGCTACGAAATTTCACTGAACTAATCCAGACTTGTTTTTTGTTACTCTTTATATCAAACGAGTGTAATATATTGAAATGCATTTTTCAGTGTATTGCATTAGTTAATTCCTCAAATGTTTATTCCAAACGTAATTAATTATTGTAATAAATAAGAAAATAAAACCTATTTTATAATTAATTTAATCTTTCCATAACTTTGTAATCGCCTCTAACCTGACCTTCTGCTGTAAGCTGCTGCATTTCAATGCAAACACTGGCAATCACTCAATTAATTAAACGTACGGTTTACTTACTACTGTGAATGTACCAGCTGTTAACTCACACTACTCAAGACCGCCGCTAGTTTTTTGGGGGAGATTTGTTTATTTACGGACGCTCTTTAACATCTCAGGTCATCAGCGTCCCATTCTATTCAGGGCGTGAAACGGCCGAAAAATTTTGCTCAGAGGCCTCATCTTTCAGGCTTGAGGTTCTTTATGGTGCCGTATATGTATGACGCGGAACCCACGGCTTTACTTCCATTCCGAAGGAAGCCATACTTTTTACGCCCCGAAAAAATCCATCGATCCTGGCCGGGACCGTCGCTAGACAAACGCCATAAGTATTGTAATAAACAAAACTATATTTTGTCAAGGTTTAAACTCTTATTATGCACATCACTAATACTATATACTTTCCTTAATGATACAGCAACAGCCGCAAATGTTAAAATCATTTGATAGCAAAATAATATTTTTAAAAATACACACAGTAATAATTGGGCAAGGTCTGCCGACGGTAGCAGTTTATGCAATGTTGCGCACACAGCTTTATTTTTATTAGTTTGCCAAAAAATTGCAAATAATATTTTAAAACGGATAGTAGGCTGGTTAACTATGCGTAAGTACCAGCAATCTCATACACAGCCATAATTAGCTTCCCATCTCTTCAACGGCAGCAAACAGGTACTCATAAATGGACCTGCTTTAATATTTATTATTATATGTGGTGAAAATTTACTTATTTCAATATGAATACCAAAAAACACACACAGAACAATTAAGCGAAGCTTTCTGGAGGGCGGGCCCCTCGACACCTTCCGCTGTATATGAGCGACGTATTCTGGTTTTCTTTGCAGTTTGCACGTACAGTTTTTTTTTTTTTTTTTTTTTTTTTACTGCTCTATAATGTTGGAAGTATTCGATTCTCTCTCTCGGTATGGCATCAAGGGATAAATTTGATTTTTTATAAATAAAAACATGAAGACCATATCGTATCGCTCCTCCTTCCCATGTCTGTCTGCGAAATTAAGGAATATATATTGTAAATGTGACTTAGGGGAGGGACCATTCTGATTGGCTGAGAGAATGAAGAGGGGCAAAGCTTAAACAAGAAATGGAGGGAAATAATTGGCGGATTTAAGAGCTACTATTTCTACTTATGTATCACGAAATGCCTGCCAAATTTAGAAAGAAATGAGTGGTATGCATTTGATGTGCCAGACGATTATAGGTTATGTGGCGCCCACATTTCAGAGAGAAAGGAAGCTTCTTCGATTGTATAGTTGTCTACTGGCGGTATGTTATGACTGTAACATTTCCTTGCGGCATGACGGACATCAACTCCTCCATAAAACAGTCTCCAACCTCCTGTGGTGCAGCAGACAATACCAGAATTTCCACCTTAACCGTCTTTCTATTTCCGAATGAGGACCACTATACTCCTTTCATACTGCAAGATATTGGATCGTTCTGTACCAAGTTTCATAAAAAGAGTCTGCTGCAAGTATAAGGAAATAATTCGTTATAACAAATTAATTCTATTAAATCATGATTGAAAATTATTAACGCAATATAAATACAATACACAGTAAGTAAATATCCATGTTTAAAGAATATTTAACAATCTTTATTCATTTTGAACACACAGTACTAAATGTAAGAAAAGAAATAAATACGTTGGAAGCACACCTGGTAGGGTAGTTTGGAATAGAGCCATGTAAAGCTAATTGTGCTAGAAATGGAAACTTCAAATTCCGCCACTACTTCTTTAAGTCTAAAGTGTTCTCCAATTTTTAGGCATTTTGAAGTTACGTATGAATGCCTTATGGTATATTGTTTCATTTCCATCCTTGAACAGATTAAAGTACAAGAGGTATGCAATTGTCGTTCTCTTCAACTTGCAATGTAAATTGTTAATAAAAATATTTACTATAATATTTGAACTTGGAAATGAGCACCAGAGTAAAAATTCGGGCTAAGGCCGGGAATCAAACGAAGGATCTTCAGCCTGCCAGCCTGACGCTCTAAACAACTGAGCGATCGTACCTTCCGCTTCAAGCACGGAACCATGAATCTTTCTCATCTGGTTCTATATGTCCCGGAGAACTCTCTAAGATCTCTCTACCATCAGAAATGTTATTTCTTAAGAGGCAATTATTACAACCCGTGTAACCACCAGCTACATAGGGGCTAATTTACATACAGAAATTGTTATTTTACACAGCCGTGTGTATGACATAATTTGGAAATGAGTCAAATTAGAAAAACTCGAATCATGGCCGCAATTCAAACCAAGGTTCTTCAGTCCTCCGGGCTGACACTGTAACCATCTGAGCTACCTTATTCTCCTCCATGCATGGAACCGCGGACTGCTCTCATCTGATTCTGGATACCACAAAAGACCTCCCTAAGGTTTTACTGCTCTCTCTTTCGAGGTTCTGTGTTTGGACGAGAGAGCGGAGCGCGTCAGACTGAAGGCTGGAGACCCGTGGTTTGAATTTTGGCCCTGAATTTTTAAAGTCTGATGCTTCATTTCTAATTTATGTGCTATACACGACTAGTATATAGGATATTTCTCTCTGTCGTTTTCAAGAAGCAGTTTCCGCCTCGGTAGAACTTTCAGTCAATAAGAGCAAGAGCATTGAACTTCACCCAAAATTTTCGGTAACAATGGCACGTTTCTCTCCTTATCAACAGCAATTTTTCATATTATTTAGTACATGTCCTGGTAAACTCTTCAGGGGCCTTTAGTGTTTCCTTTCTCACCAACTTGGAAGGAGGATAGCGTATGTTGCCAGTTACCCTTCTTTTTTTACTGTATTCAAAATGAATTATCTGACTTTGTGAATCTAGAATAGTGATTATAAAATCCACAAAGCAAAAAAAAAGTTGTTCTAGGTATTAATCATATTAACCCCTTATTAATTAGTCAATAATTATGTTTAACACGTCTTTAATGAACACCTCTACGTTTGACCGCGACGTGTTATTTCACATTTACAAATTATTTACTTATGTACAAATCGTAGTACTTTGCATCTTTTACTATACATGTATTGCATGCCGAATATTATGAATTCCTTTTGCCTATTTATTTTTGTATCACTAGAGACTTGGCTAGCTGTACTTTTCTATTTGATCATAGATCCCAATAATAGAGTTTTTCTAGCTAGCCAAAAAAGTTCCTTGTTTCCTTTGTCCCTTCCTCCCCCTCAAACACCTCTTTTCTCCATAACTCATTAGTGACCCTTTAGACATATCAGAGGCAATCAGCACCGGCGTACTACGTCTGGGTCCAAACAACCGAAACCTGTGGCTTCTGGGGTAATTCGTGCATTGCGTTTGGGCTTGGGGTAAGTCAACAATTTACGTACAGTTTGGGTATCTTTCAGCAACATTTTCCCTCTCATTTAGCACAAACTTGGGACTGCCAGGAGAAAAATAATTCTGGTAATGTTAAAAATATGACTATATTTAGTTTTAAGTAATTGCTTTAAAATACTTTTGGTCATTGCGTCAAGATAGCCTTCAGTATCCGTTTCTATATGCTTTATACTTTAGCTTCATAGCCAACGTGTTTGAAATGCTGTAATAGGGTCAGTTTTCTGTGCCTATATGCTTTATAATTTTCTATTAGTTGCTTTTTTTTGCTTAGCAGTATTGCTGGTAACTACGGAAAAAGTATTTTTTAACTTAATTAATTTTAAGTTTGATTTCATGTTGCGCTGATGAAACGACGTTTACCACAGTGTGTATGTTTGAATGTGGAGTATAAAAGTGTTCATTGAAATGACTGTGGAAAGACTTGGCAACTGGTAATACGAGGATTTTCACAATGTTCACCTTCCCATATTTAGTGGAAATGATGAATCTTCGGCGATATAACTGTCAAATATGTAATCTTAAATCGCAAGTCAGTGGTTGGTGCGAATATTAATAAGATAAAAGCATCACGGATTTCATATGAGGATAACAACGGCAATTTAAACACACGATGAAGGCATTTAGCTATTGGAATCAGCTTATTCCTACCTTAATTACGAAAGTGTTTTTGATACCAGTTCTGCATAAGGTGAAATTTACAACATCGTATTGTGCGCTGTGGTACATGGTACTTCACTGAAGCATGTGCTGTCTTTTCAAAATCAACTTAGAAGACTGTTAGTTGCAATGCAAACACCAAACGAACATTAGTAAATTTTTTAATTTTCAACCAAAGTTCTACATAGTTTTCCATTGTTTTGGAAATTAGAAATGGCACGTAGTAACCCAATGTATGCACATGAATAGTGTGCAGTTGAGCAGTGCTTAGGGGAATATAAAGATGTTTTATCCCCAAAGCTGACTTTACACTACACAATAACCTCAAATCAAATAAAAACAAAACCCTTTTACTGAATTAACAGAACAAACTTGTTCACTTTCAAATAGCATTGAGTTCTGCCATTAAACTAATTGAGCAATGGCCTCGTTTATACTTTTCGGAATTTTCGGAAGATGTTTAATGCGAACTCGTATTATTAACCGTATGTGTTTGTGCACTAAATTACCACCTACCTCATGTATTGCTGTTTGAATATTTGAGCGTATCTACTTGGGTCATAAAAATAAGTTCCACCTTAGCTTTTGTTTTGGAATTACGTCCTTATTACGTCCAAAGAGAATCCTTCATTTGTCATTGGATGATTTTTTTTTTTTGAGTAGTGTTTAACGCCCGTTTTTACTACTGAGGCACCACAGGCGGTGGACACTGATGATACATGAAATGAAATGATATATTGGGAAAGGATTTTTTTTTTTTAAGGAAGGAAGCGTTCCAGGCCTAAGTTTAGGTACCTCCCCGGCATTTGCCAGTTATGAAGACTGAGGAAAACCTGGAAAAAACCCCAGTCAGGGAGGACGGTCCTGGCGGGATTCGAACCGCAGACCTCCCGCTCACGAGTCCATGCCTTAACGACCTCGGCCACCCGTGGCGGTGTCATTGGATGATGATTATGCTCACCAGACACGCTGATAACTTTTGAATACAATATCGGTATAAAACACAACTTTACATTTTCTACAATGGACATTTTCCCCCGTTTTGTTGTTAAAATGTGATCCATCTTTGAAGTACCTTTATCTGTTACTGCATTAACCGGTTTGACTATCCTGTCTGTAAAGGGGCGTTGTCAAGCTCATCACATCCAACCAACCTAACAAAACAATGTTGGAAAGTGGTACCAACTTGGCAGTTTTGCAACAGCTCCAAACAATGTATCGACCACTGTCCTAAACACACTGCGTTTTTCACATATAAAACAACTTAGCCGACCCAAACGTGCTACGACCATCAGCACAACTCAACCCCCTTGATCCTGTTCGTTAGTCTGTTGCTTTTCTTTATTGCTCCAAACGTGCTACGACCATCAGCACAACTCAACCCCCTTGATCCTGTTCGTTAGTCTGTTGCTTTTCTTTATTGTTACAAATGTACACGAGGGCCGTTGGATACATTGCTGCTAAAATAAACGAAACTTTTTGTTTGTAAAAATCGTTTTATTTTCCAACACAACCTTCTTTCAAATCTTATCACTTATACCTCTCATATTCTAATTTTATTATACTATTCATAAAATACAACTTCTTCAGCTATGCAAAATAGTATTTGTTTCGGCGTCATCCCCATCATTAGATGTGTATATCTTTCCTGCTAGCACGTCTTCATGTTGGAGAACAGCAAGTAATCCGATGGAGCCAAATGTGTAATGTAGGAGAAGGAGGAAAATGCAAAATCTTAATTCCTATAATTATCAAGTCCCGCTCGCAGAATTGTGCGCTGGCGCGTTATTGTGATGGAACAGGATATTTTTCTTCGTCAAAAGAGGGCAATTCTTCTTGATCACGTCGTTTAATTTCTGCATTAGCACAGCTTAATATACCGTGGTTATGATTTTTTCCTTTTCCAAGAAGTGCATTTACATTTTGCTGTTGCAATCCCAAAACACAGTCAGCATCACCTTTCTTGCAGAGAAAATTTTATTTGTCTTTATCACAGCATTTTCTCTGGTAGCAACTCATTGTTTCGACTACTCCTTTGTTTCCGGCCAAAGTGATAGATACAAATTTTGTTGACTGCCCTGTACGTTTCCGAAATTCGCTTTACTTTCGTTTAACACGATCTACATTCTGCCCAGAAGTAACACATTTTCTCCTTTTCTCGTCAATCTTTAGCAAACGTGGCACTCACCTTGCCGATAATTTTGTTATTTACAAATGGTTTTGCAAAATACGAAGGTCACGTAGAACGTTTTGAGAATGAAAGGCATAAAATGTTTTAAAAAAATGCGTTCTGATCACCACATCTTTCAAAGTATTCTCCATTACATTCTACACAAGTTTCATACGATAAAATCATAATGTAAAAGCTGAATGCCATGCTTTTTATATAGGGTGAAAACACATTCTTTATATGCAGTCACTGCGGCTTCAGATAGTCAAATCATCCTTAACTACTTTTTTAATTTTGGAACATAAAATGTCACACGGGCCAGGTATGAACTGTTGGGAGGATGGAGCACATATTTGATTTCCAGAAATTTTCAGAATTTGCATTGTTTCCAGTTGATTGAGGACAAAGAATGGAGCCGTTTTTTACTGTATGGATGATTTTGTAGGAGTGGGGATTTAAGTGATTAATTAGTTGGAAGCGTCTTTGTTGCTGTTTTAGAAATGTTGAATCTCAGGTAAACTCTAGAATTTTGTGACTTGTTTGAGTCAACTGGAAGGGTAGGATATCTAAGAGATTACATAGAAACTCAAAAATTCTTATTAGACACTATTGATTCATTGATTATTCGCTGCATTTCTACACTTGAACTGCCCGTAGTGACTTGAAGAATGTTTTAAGATTTCCCTATTTCGTTCTAACCCGACCTAATTTAAATTCTTCGTACTATTACTACGAATGATCACAACTTATTAATTAATTACATTATCTGCTTCTCTCTGCCTCTGATTACAACTGATCCCAACTCTCCACTCGTAGATCCCAACCGACGATTGATAAATAATTCTTGTTAACTCACGATAGCCCATCACTTCAACTGACTATTGATTATTGGCTGATCATAACTATTCACATATTTCGCCTTCCTACTCAGTTGACTACTGATATCTCCTGGTAACTATTTTACTGACAACTACTAACTTATGATGTCTATTCACCGACTATACACTTCACGCACTCCAACTGACTATTCACTCACTCTAATTATCTATTCCCATACTCTGTCTGTTTCCACGCTCTTGTTTTCTGTTCCACACTCTGATTATTCCTGTCTGTTATTGCTTACTTCATACTTGATACAAAGTTTATTGTGTTATAAAGCTCCTCCTACGCGAAATATAAATCTTCAAATGTTATGGAACTCGATTTGACCCTAGCTTTTCTATTGACTATTACACAATATCTATCATAATATCGGCTCGCTCCTATTCTTTCAGTCTTGTAAGATGGTTATTGGTTGAGCTAGGCTACTTTCTAAAATGAATGTTCAAACGTTTTGACATTTGTGAAAACGGAAACTTCTTCTAGAAATAGGCGGAATATTTTATGATATTACAGGACACTTCACCTTTCTAACTTTTCAATACTTAGAACATACTACAAGTTAACGATAGATCACGTTCCGGCCATATATAAGCGGCACCTATTTGATTCAGTGTAGCGTCTGAAACGTGTTGACGTGTCTTGTTGTTTCTGTTTAAAAATCATAAAATATTTGCTGTCTGGTAAAGTTAAAATTTCCTCCCAATGTTCCATTCTTACGACATCTGTGTTTACAAAAGTGGCGTTTCTTCTTAATGTTATAAGCGCCATTGCCTGCCTATTGAAATAGTATTTCTAGCTGCGCCCAGTTAAAGGGTAAATTTTGTGTCTCAGGTCGATAAAATGCTCTTCGAAATTTTAACCAGAACAAAGAATGCTCTCTTCCCCAAGCGACTTTCTCTGTCTTTGCTACAACCTGCTTTTCTATACGGTTATTTCTAAAGCCTAATGGACAGTCCCGGTTACATCATAACATATACCCCCATAAATATATACAATACCTTCTGTGTCTAAAGGCTTAACACAAGTGTTTCCGGTCAACAATATAATAAAACACAGAAAGAAGACAGTAACTTCAATACAACTCATATACATACCTTAGGTCATATTTATATTAAATATCAACATATTGTAATCTCTTAACTTAATGAAGAGTGACTTTGATTTTCGGCTACAAGACTTTACCGTGGTGAAATAGAATACCCCGCAGACCAATATTAGGACACTGCTCTCAGTACATTAAAGACTTGGGGCAAATATTTTGCGATGTACCAGCCGGCAGTGACAATTATTTTATCCCTCAAGTGGAATTGTCATAAGTGGTCATTAGTTGAGAAAAAATAAAGAGCATCTTCTTGCCAACATTTCGCGTTTTGTTGGAAGATCATCTCTTGAGAAGACACAGGTCGATGTTTGTTTCTTGGTTTTGGTGCCATACCACTGTATCCAGCTATTGTCACTCTTAATTATATTAAATACGTTCTTTGATGTTCTTCCATTAAATTTTTCCAACATTTCCTGGAAATAATCTACACGTATCTTTTCCTGCTCATTTGTGAGTTCACAGAGGATCCAGCGACTGCAGAGATTACTGACGTGAAATTTTTTTCGAGCATTGTTTTCACTGTTGCCATTCTAATGTTCAGGACTTCTTGAATCTAATAATGTGTACAGCGATTATCATTCAGTGACATATATTCTGCTTTCATCGCATTTTCAACAAGTGTTGTTCTAGTGGTCCGTCCTGCTCAATCTTCACCTTGAAGGAGTCCCATTCATTCCTAAAATCTGCAAATCATCAATAAATAGTGAATTGCGAAGGACAAAGATCTCCAAATGCACTGAAAAGTTCCAAGGCATTCTTTTACCATTAAATTGACTTGAAAGTCGTAGTAAATCACAGCGCCCAAACGCTCCCAATTGAGGTTCATCCAGCGCAGCATCCCAGTAGTGTTGACTCCATGTCCTATTTGATCACCTTCAAACTTGCACATGTTGCTATCTAAATTAGTACTGGCTTATTATAGTTCGTTATTGTACATTCTCAAAACTTTCAGAGAGGCCCCTGTACACTCCCGGACATTAAAATTGCAACACTTTGGGTTTGTTCACAATAGACATGTGGAAATGATGTCTGTCTTTCCGTTTGATTCTTTGATGGGGCTGCCGAGAACCTTTATGTCAGTGTGTTCAACGTAGCTCGATCCACTAATCTCACTTTCATTTCTCTGCGGACGCACTTCGTCTAACATGATCATCAATTTCTCGGAATCCCATCCCCCACTCTTGATATGTCACAATTCTTTCTTGTTCAAATTCAGAACACCTGCTCGTATTGCTGTCGTATTTTCGACGAATCTACTTGTTCTTCTGAGATATGGGTGCTTCTGACGCATCCCTTATAAGCGTTGCAATTTTAATAGCCAGTCCTGCATTATGCACTCGATATCCAAAATGCCCACAGCTTCGGCAATCTTCCGCACTTTCAGTCTCCTATCTCAGCACAATATCTCGAATATTGTTAATTATGTTGGCAGATGTTATCTTAACAGGACAACCGAAATGGTTCACATCGCTTGTGTTCGGTCGGAAAGTTCATCAACCAATTTATACACTATTTTAAGCAAAAGTTCAAATTTGTCGTAATATTTGACCAGCTCCTAAAATTTGCGGATGCTTTCCTTAATAAAAGAAGTGTTTGATTAATATTCGAAAGTTGTATTTCTTTATTTTGAATGCTTGTTTATAAGTTTAAGCAGGAAACTGACTCTGAAAGACAGATTAAACTTCTTAACTGTTCATTACCATGTATGCATATCACTTGTCGACAGACTACTATGGGTGGCCGAGGATGTTAAGGCGCGAACTCGTGAGCGGGAGGTCTGGGGTCCGATTCCCACCAGGACCGTCCATTTTTTCCAGGTTTTCCTCAGTCCTCATAAGTGCCAAATGCCGGGGAGGTACCCAAAACTTATGCCCGGAACGCTTCCTTCCTTAAAGAAATACTCCTTTCCCAATTTATCATTTCATCTCATGTATCATTAGCGCCAACGCCTGTGGTGCCTCAGTAGTAAAAACGGGCGTTAAACACCATTCAAAAAGAAAGAACTTCTCGACAGTTGCTTGAAAATAATCCAGTGCTACCAACCATTTGAGTTTGCACGGACTGTCACATGAGCCCTCGTAGGTGCTGCAGTTCCGTTATTACCTAATTGTCATCACTCATACGTACTCCTCTCAATACGAAATACAGACTCTGCGTTGGGATGACTCCATGAAAATGTTAGCAACAACGGTTGCGTAGGAGAAGAGGTGCTCTTTGACCACAGAGTTCACACTTACTTATCCTGTGGTCAAATAAGGTTCGTCAATATAAGAATGAATCTGCATATTTGTGAAATAGATTTACTAACAGAGTAAGAAATTGAGCCGGTTCTGAACATTCATGCATTATTTTAAAAAAATTCTCGTATCTACATGAAACAATCATACTTCTAGTGTCACTTAAATGAAGGATAAAAGTTAACAAAAAGAACGGGAACTTTTTTAAAATAGAGTTAATTTAAGGCAAATAAAAGGAAAATATCGTTTCCTTTACTTTAAATGACAATTTATTTGAAATAGCATTCAAAACTGGTCCAAAATAGGACAAATGCAATAATCACACACAGCAGAGAAGTAATTTTTTTCTTTCATCAAATTTTGTAACTTCAGCCGCCAGGCGGGTTGGTGTAAACCAACCTCTTTCTGATAATATTGGAACATGGAGAATAATTTCTAAGGCAGATAATGTCAACACGCAAGAGAGTGAAAAAAATAGCTCAGTAAGTACTTTACTATCTTGTTTGATGCGTCTCTCAACGTTGAGCACTTTGCGGTTTGTTAGATGCGTGTGCTCGTGAAGAATTCTTTTTCTGTGTACCACTTACTGTTCATGCACTTCTTAAGTCATGGTTTCGAAAACTAATAATTTTATAAATATTAATGTGTTGGATTGGCATAAATGTGTGGATGTTTACACCAGTTCAACATGTTCTATGGCAAGGAGAGAGTGGCGCTGCAGGAAAATCAAAAATGAAGCTAATAATGTGTAGTGCAGGATTTTTGAACACCGGCATAAGTTGGGCATTTTTGTTGCTGATTTAAATAATGAATGTTTAGTTAAGGATAGATTTCGTGATCAGTTGTGGTTGAGTAGGGTTGCATTCTAAAAAGATAGTTTTTATTTCATTGAAAAACCTCAATTCAAGGATGAAGCATTGTTCTTTCTTGTGCAAGATAAAAATGAACGCCATAAAAAACGAATCTTCACCAGTTTGCAGAGATAGGGGTTGAAATAAGATATTGTGCCCCCCCCCTGCCGTTTCTTTTAGGTTTTGTTCAAGAGATGAGATAGAATGTGATCCAGATGTATTGTAAGACGTTACAAACCATACCACAGGTTGGCTGAAGACTTCCTAGTGAATTTACCAAAAATTAAAATTATTAAATCTCATACTTATGTCGCAAATGCATTTTGTTCTTCGTTGCTATAATATGCCTAATTATAGCACATTTGAACATGGTGACGTTGTTTTCAATCATATAACTCCTCCCAATAATATTCTTCATAATTTTAGCATAGGTACCTGTAATTATTAGTGATACTTCACGACAGAGAGTTTACAAACACTGCTGTGTAATATTTGGAATTATAAAAGAAGCTATTCCTCTGAAAATAAAATTGTTTCCGCAAAAATACAAGAAAAGTATAATAAATATTAGTAGGACTACCTTCACGATCAACTGGTCGAGAACTGGTCGATACGTACTCTTTAACTGTACATAAATATCGTGAAATGCACGAACACCTGAAAAATTAGTGGCAAAAGAAAAGCTATTCATGGGCCATGAGCAATTTATAAATAACGTTTAGACCAATTTAACATAAGTACTGTAGTAAGTAAAACAGTAATATATAAGATTTGACTAGGATGGGTAAAAAAGGAATACCGCACATCTGCGGATCATATATACATATTACTTACCCAGATCAGTTTCTTAAAAGTTGAAACTGGCAATCTCTATTCGTTTCGCATTCCTTTGGATATTTTAATGAAGGGCAAATGAGAAACAAGGGTTCAGTAAGTCCTATTAATTTGGTACAATATTCTTGTAAGAAAGTATCATGATGATATTATTAGTCTTACATAGTTCTGATGTATGACTTTTGTTGTCTATCACGTGGAAATTTATACCAAACTGTTCACAAGTATGGTATCTTAAAATAAATTGCAGACAAATAAAGTACAAAGTTTTATTCAAAGAAGAAAACGACGCATCTTAAACCAGCAGAGTGTTTACTTCCACTGTTCTAATGGCATCTTTGTTAGTATTCATCATTGTTATTGCAAACAAATTTCCAGAGATTGCCAATATTTCCAAAATTTATATATTACCTCCAGAGTGTCGTTTTTGGGAGCAAGACATTTGAAGGGGCTTGAGATATTTACAGTTTTCATTAAATAAGGTGCCTCAAGACCGGCATGGTAAACGTACAAGCGTTGTTGATTACTATATTGGCAAATAAGATTGTTTTGGTATTACATGTTTTCAATATGAGCAATAAAATTGCGAAATTTATGTTCATTAGTTTACTTTATTATATATTTCATCTGAAGCAAATAGTAAAACTTGGGATTGTTAATAGTTTATTTTAGTATCATGTAAGAACGCTTACACACGCTGCTTATGTTCATATATCTTAATAATTTAACTAAGTTTAAAAAATACAAAATATTACATTTACGCCAGCAGAGTATGCAGAAGCGCACGATTTCAACATTATAAATAATAAGCAGTTTTGTAAGGTACAACAGCTTCAATGTGGGCAGCCATTTTTTGCCCACAAAAACAAAATGCATATACTTTTGGAGTAAAAAAAGGCGCATCACAAGTTGATACAACTTTAAGCATGAAAATACTGAATACATCCTTCAGACTCTTATTGCGAGGACATAATTGTATAAGCTACAGAAATGAATTTCTTTTTTGCACCGGATTGCTTAGAATACGTAAGTTCGTCTTCAAATTTGTCAGACATTCTAGGAGATGTATTTACTTGTAATAAATACAGTACATAATAATTTGCCATTGTTGCCAGCATTACTTATTTATTAATAGTAAATTTTTAGTAATATCATTTTCTGTGTCGACAAAAACAAAACCAAAGTTTCTACGTACCATCATAGGTAACTTTCATATTTTCTGTTATGAAGAATGCAGAAGTACATGCCTTTCTGAATCCAAGCTACTTCTTGCATTGTAATAGATTTAATGAGGTGGGAGGAACATTTCTGTGACCAGCATTGATTTGGAACTTGAGGCATAATAAACCAAAAAGGATAACCTCGGATCACACGTTGTGTTCACATTCCCGGTTCCTTAACGCTGCATAGTTGGGAAGGAGATTGGCTACCAACTATTCAGGTTAGGTCAGCGGGGAGATTTAAATATGTACAGATCCTAGAGAATGAGCTAGAAGAATGAGCCAACATGTTTGCTAGCAGCTCTACAACACAGTAAACAGGCACTCTCGGTGTGCATTTGGCCTGGCTCTACAATTAACTTGCCTCGTATACCCCGGGTCAAATCCCGGCCAGGTTCCATGAATTATTTGCGGCCTCAGAAGGGCTTCCTGCGGAAAGAAAGTAAAGACATATCTTCCCTATCCCAGATTTGCGGTACGTAAAAGAATCTCAACGTCTTTAAGAACAGCAAAATTTATCAGCTATTTCAAGCCATGTATTTAATGATGACCTGAGGTGCTAAATAGTGTCTGTAACTGAACTATCAACTCCGTAGTTAAATTCAGTTCAACAAACATGTTATTATGTTGAGCTAAAAGGAGGGTGGTACGCGAACTTACTTATCCGGTATCCGTTTTAGTGTGCCTGCTGTAAACGTTAGCTGTTTAATACACGTGAGTATGTTCAAGCGTATATGCGTATGCTATAGTAAATGTTGGTGTTCTATATTACGCATATTATTCGGTATTTAGTTATAAATACCATTGCATTTTCTATGTTTCAATATAAAATATTTATCATATATTATACATAATGACAATTTTATAATGATAACACAATAAATAATCTTTATCTTATTCCATTAATTTAATTTCGAACAACAAATATGTGCCACCGTTAACTATTCTCAATGAAGAAGTTAGTAATCTGTCATTAACTAGTCAGTTGGGTTCCATAATAACCTTGATATACACTTTAGCGTATCTATTTTAACTAGAACATCAGCGGTACTAACTATTGCTGTTACTTTGAAATTACAGAACAATTTATTACCATTGTGGGATATAATATAATAATTGCAATAATTCCGTTAACTGATAATAAACAAGGGTATGTCTTATGTACTATATTTTGACCAATAGATAATATATTTCTCTACTCTCCCTCGCTATAGAGCTAGTGATAGTTCTACCCTAGGTGTATTTGTTGCTCTAGTTAGAGATCCAACATATTGTGGCAAAAACAAGCCAAGCTTATGATAGTGCAGTTCAGAAGACCATTGAGAATGTACAAATTGCTGAGTTTTAGTGGTTGATGTTGTTGTGTAATTATCATTAACCGTTGGATCACCCACACACATATCCACTCCATGCCCGAGTGCACCAGTCTGTTTTGAAAAATACAGTGCTATTAGCGATGCTTTCCCTCGCGGCGCGGAGTTTTTCCTATGAGCGAGCCGCGCCATGGAGGAGTTAACATGCCTGCTTGCTTACTTGTTGAACTAACTCAATGTCGTAGCGTGGCTGTTCCCGGATATGTGTTGTGTTATTCCCTTCTTAATTCGTCAGTATTCATAATGGTATCATGTTTCGTGTATCTTTACGTATGATTCATGTGCGTTAACTCAGTGGTACCGCCACGGGTGGCCGAGGTCGTTAAGGCACGGACTCGTGAGCGGGAGGTCTGCAGTTCGAATCCCGCCAGGACCGTCCTCCCTGACTGGGTTTTTTTTCCAGGTTTTCCTCAGTCTTCATAACTGGCAAATGTCGGGGAGGTACCTAAACTTAGGCTGGAACGCTTCCTTCCTTAAAAAAAATCCTTTCCCAATTTATCATTTCATCTCATGTATCATCAGTGTCCACCGCCTGTGGTGCCTCAGTAGTAAAAACGGGCGTTAACACTACTCAAAAAAAAACTCAGTGGTGAAAGAATCATAGGACCATTTTTTGAGCATGCATTTGATTCTGTTACTTATGTGATTACCATACCCATTTTTTCAGAGAATTAACCAATATGGAACAATATCATGCGTTTTTTTTTAAGCAGGACTATGCCACATCTCACAATGCGAATAATTCTCCATGAGAGCAGTTAACAATGTGTTTCCACAAGATGTAGTTAATAGCAAGGATTTGTGGCCTCCTATGTCCCACGATTTGAAAGTCCCCGACTATTATCTCTGGGGTTAATTAAAAAATGCCGCATAAAAGATGAGCCTCCACACCATATAAGAACTGAAAAGTAACATTCGTCAGGAAATTGACGTTATTTCTCAAAACGAACTACAGCGAGTGATGAATAATTTCCTAAAGAGATGCCAAAAATATGTGGAGAATGAAAGTGGGCAATTTCAACAAATCATTTGATAACTTAAGTAGTGAGACTCTAGTTAGTTTGTGATTTATTGTATGGCTGGTTTGGTTTTCCCTTCCGCTTGTCACCGAGTCCCGCCTGGCCCGCTAACCGGCTCGGCGCGCTCGCCCATTGGCAAAACACTCCGGCGGTAACAAAACTGATCGCATTGTATAAAGCACCTTCCACGTTGGGCAGGTCCCATTGCTCGCATATAGTATAGTGTTAAGTGATTTTCCGTGAGAATAATCTCATTAACATGACATCAGATGGCCTTGGTGCGTAGGGTGTAGTAAATAATGTTCACATTTCCATTTACAACTTTGCGGCAAATGTTTTCTTATGTAGAAAGTGAAACAATATTCTGCATGATGAATAACCGCTGGAGTTGTTAAATGATGTATTCTCGAATATTCTGAATATTTTTTTATATCAGTGAGGGTAAAAGATTGATAAGTTTAAATTCTGGCACCACAGGAATCAATCGCAGAACCTGGAAGGTCGCCATCTGGAGGAAGTATATAACGTCAATTTATGCTGTAAAGCCTCGCCTTTGTGTCCAACGGCAATAGGAAAGCCAGTCTGTTTTCTTTCTCGAAAGTTGGACAAGCACCACGGTGTATGTGTCCCAGCTTCATGAAGGAACTTTCAGTCATTAATTCTAATTTCTAACCAAATTGTTTAGTGATGATTTGTGCCCGGACATTTGTGTAATATTGTATTGAGGAACACATACATTAATATGTAGCTAAATTTGTTTAAATGTGTAGATAAATGTGTAATGAATATATGACAAAATATTTAATTCCTTTTAAGTTATAGCTAATCAAACTGAGAAATTCACACTCGTAATTTTAAAATAATCAAACATTAATTAATGTTTTCTGTTCCAAATATTGAACTCCAATTAATTTTAAAAGTTCGAAGTGAACAAAAAGGTAACGAAAGATAAGCGTTACCTATTTAAACCTTTACATTGGAAGGAGACGCAAAATTAATTACTAATTTTTTCGCTTCATGTTCTAGTGTCATACATAATCCCGTTCTTAGCATTGTGCTTTTATACACAGAGAAAGATCGCTTTGCGTCTCAAGATGTCATGGTGCAAATGTATACAAGGAGCTGTGGTAGCGATTTCCAAGGGATTCTGTAGCTTCACAAAATAGAACCTGCCGTTTTTCCAATGACTTCTTGGAGAGATATATCTGAAGTCTGTTGCGATGTTAACTGAAATTTCTTGTTATGTATGAAATTTAATTAAGTACTTTAAAACTGTTGAACGCTGATCAGCGTTACTGCAAAATTAGACATCTCTGACGTGACAACTGCTTTCTGTAGATCAACTTTTAGTGGGTTGCCTAATTTATGATTATAGGTTGTGGGGGCAGAGATATAGCAGATAGCTATTGCTTATAGCATTATGTATGATGGTGAGATTTAAAATAATGTTCCAATTTTACTTCCGGGAAAAGATCTCTATCTGTGCTACTGATTGCAATGCATGAGCCATGTAAGTGCAATGACTAAGTTTGGATGAAACACATAAGCAATCGCCGCTCTTAACATGTATACATGTACATCTCTATACAACATTAGGGTGCTCATTTCAATGGCATCTGGTAATACCTTGAGCCCATGTAATCTTAGGCTTCCACTGTCGTTGTCTCAGAAGTTATTTCGGACTTTGCAGTTGATTGAGTTTATTTACGGAGGCTGTTTAACATCTCGGGTCATCAGCGTCCCATTAAATTCAGGGCGTGAAACGGCCGATCAAATTAATTCAGAGGCTTCTTCTTTCAGGCTTTAGGTTCTTTTACGTGCCGTAAATATATGACGGGGAACTGATGGGTTTGCTCCTCCTGCGAAGGAAGCCATACATAGGATTTTTACGCCAGAAAAATCAATCGACCCTAGGCAGGATTTAACCGTGATCTTGAGTTTAAGAGACAAGTATGGTTGCCAGCAGACCTCCAAAACCGATAGGGAAGAATATTTCGTGAATACCTCGTCACGTTTGTTGGATTTTCCAACGTTACGCTCATCTTGAGCTTCCTCCTGTGATCGCATAATGATTAATTTGTTTTTGTTTTTTTTTTCCTTCAAAAGCTAACAGTAAATCAAAGGTCTATATGCAGTCTTAGAATACAATTTGTCCGCAATTAGATTTGCGATGAAATTGCCTAAGTGTGTATAGTCTCATCAGCAGCGATCCACATACATAGATCATTTATCATTTCTGAGGTTTTCTAAGATTTGGGCATAACAAGGTTCCATGTAACTTTTTCTCGAAGTTAATGTGCGATATGTAACATTATATCCAAAAATTAATAATTATTGTAATTCTACAATAATGCTAAACGTTAAAAAAACATGCAATATGATGTAAACTCGTAATACAAAACAATTAAAAGTGTATAAAATACATTTTATGGAAAACATTGCTATTTATGTAGCTCGTCATTATTTGCTTATATTGTACATAAATACGTCACGTTACAACATGCAATTACATAATATCCGGGCTACAGTTATGATAAGTTCCAAAGTTTAAGCAGTGATAGAACCCTATCATTTAACACGAAATTATCGATGGAACTCTTCAAACTGGAAAGGTCGGACAATATTTAATGAGAAAAACTGTTTTATTTTGACTAGAGAAGCGAAGTCAATACAATGAAAGAAAGTAAATCAAAACAACGTGGTAAAACCACAGCCTATTTCCATTAACTATACATTATGTTGATTATTGTTTAAGGGCGCAAAACAACTATGGTCATTAACGCCCAAATTGACTAAAGAGCTATCATATTTTAAAAGTGGGTAAATCTGTTAAATGTACTTATTCCGTGAATGAAGAAGGTTCAAATGTTAGATATATGTTAACAAAAACGAACATGTTATAGTTCACAAAACATAAGATTATTTAACCACGTGGAAGAATTCGAACACTGAAAGAATTATGTAGCAAGGGTGATAATGAGAAAGTAATTATTTATTTGAATTTATTTGACATTTTTCAGAAAAAATGTAAATTTCTTGAAAAGAATAATGAATTTACCAATATTATCCCAAAAATTAGTAATATAATTAAAATAGAATTAATATTATTGCAGTCACAGTCACAAATTAGTTAATGCTTCTATCAAGAGATCGTCATTAACTTTTCTTAAATGCATCTGTTAAAAATTTAACTTTCAGAGGAAGTCGCAAGGTGTTTCCAAATATATTAGAACTTATGTCTGTTAAAATGTGACAATGGTCATGATTAGGTTACAAAAATTAAAAACGAGATGTTCAATTTGAGCAGAAGTGAAAAGCGACGCGAAATCTCAGGCGTTATCAATTACAAGGATCCTTGAAACTTGAAAACCCGGAAGAGGAAATTGTGTTAAATTTCTGTTAAAACCGATTGAACTGAACAGGATCAGTGCTTACGATTCTTGCAGCATGAAGCTGAGTGTTGCATTAAGGCATTGAGACCACATTTACTTCACCTGAAGAAGTTTTGGTCATGCGGATGATAAGAAAGAAGCAATCAATATGTTTGCAATCAAAAACAGAAAGACGTGCTCGAGAAGAAACAACATAGTGCCAAGACGAGCTTGATTGATTGATTGATTGATTGATTATTGTTGCAGTGTGCAGCAATACACTTTGGCACTTGAGCCACAATAATTCTTTGTGTACTCCTTCAATTCTAACTTTGTAGGTGCAAATCGAAAGCTTCAGTGAGATCTAAAATCTTTCTGACCAACTTAGGAATTATATCTGCTAACAGGATTTAATCCTAATAGAGATGTTAGTTGTCTTTCCAGGGCTTCACACTGTAGTAAGATGTGTTTTTAAGTCTCATTCTACAATTGATATAGTTAGACAGCATGTAGATTTCCATTATAGAGTCCTATCTTTAGTAGTTATTTCGGAATGATCAACGTCCGCTTCTGATTCCAATAAATTTTCGGGGTCTACTTCTTATCCAAATGCAGTAGGTCCATAGATAGTGCGTTATTGTATATTTAAATAAGAATTTCATTCATTTCTTGAACGAGAAGGTTCTTCAACTTATTGGAAGTTCTTTCTTAGGCCATTGATATATTGCAGTTAGCAGTTTACTTCTAAAACCGCAGAAAGTTTCTGGTGCAGTGGATTTAATCATAGTTCCTTTTAGCCAAAATCTGCCACTAATATTTTATACTGTAAGGTCCAGATACCCAAAAACGCTCTAATTTATAATTAGTGGAACCTGTTGTCCAGTTACCCAACAAAGTTTTAATTTATAATTTGTGGAATTTTAAATCAGAACTGGTATACATTAGGATATTTTAAAATTAGTATATGCTGATTAACATCATTTCTGTTCTCACAGAAGTTAACTTGCAATTAATTATGCTTGAAAACCGTAACAAAGTTCTTAAAACTTACGGAGATTTTTGCATTCTCAAATAATCCATAAACTCCAGATTATAAAGAAGTTTCCTACTTTTTAACAATTTGCAAATAAGACAAAACAAATCTTAGGTAGAGTAGGTTAACTTTTTTCTCAAACCAGTCAGGTCTTGCTTGCTTTCTGAATGACCGTGTTAAGGCGAGC
Source organism: Metallyticus violacea (assembly GCA_030762175.1). Classification (NCBI taxonomy): domain Eukaryota; kingdom Metazoa; phylum Arthropoda; class Insecta; order Mantodea; family Metallyticidae; genus Metallyticus; species Metallyticus violacea. The sequence continues at coordinate 250,896,424 of CM060846.1, read as the reverse complement.
GTTCTAAGTCATTCTCTGGTTAAGAGTTACTCTCAGTTGCTTTACACTCTTGGATAACTACTGAACTCCAGAAAGATTTAGTTTGCCGAGATTACACCTACTTTTCCATCTGGCAAAGAGTAAAACAGTGGTTTCGCTAAGAATGACATTAAATGTTTCCCAAGTACAGCACTTCTGTGCAGTCTTCACACCAATGTTCACAATGTGAAACAGTTGCATGGAAATATCCCTACATCAATTTTTCTATGTTATCAACATAGACCTGTTCATAGTATCTATAACTGCTCAGTTTGACAAGGAAGCTATAAATCACAGTGCTCGAAAGAGCGGTAATAAAATTCCCCCTGAGGAAGTCCCCTGTTGCCTTTTTTCTCCAATATCTCACCTACTACTGCTGCTTAAATTCGTCGGCTAATCAGCAAGAAATTAATCTACATGCACTGTGGTCGACACCACGTATATTACATCAATGAACTGTAGATTTATACAAGTTATTATCGAAAGCAATCTATATAAAAACACCAAGTGAAATCTCGTTATTTATCGTGCTGACTAGCTGGAGAAGCGCTCTTTCACAGGATTTACCATCATGATAGACATAATGATTTCGATGTAACAGTTCAATTATGTTGTTCAAGTATTTATAATTTTCAGTAAAAACGAGGAGAAACATTAGCATTTAAGAAACTTTGGTGTACGCAGTCAGAAACATGAACAACTCTGTTAGTTTTCCAGGTCCCAGGGATGCAGCCAAAAACCATATTTACCTCGACTAGCTTACAATATATGTGATAGGTTATTTCTGTAATAAACCTAGGAAAATACTATCCCCTCCAAGAAACTTAAACGCTCCAAACTTTTTACTGGACCATTTAATAGAAGACATGCGGGTAATATTTCTTACTAGTTTCCAATCTTCCCAGGGTGTCTTTGGCCAAGGATATTTCAGTTGTGGATTTGAGCAACTTGAAGAAGTATTACTAATTAAATACTTAGATACTTTTAACAAGTCTTTAGAGTTTCCTTTCCTGTAGCTGTGTGCATTCTATCATGCCATTTAGTGGTGCCTAGTGGGCTAATCAATAATTTTTTACTCCGGCTACCGCCATTAGTTCATTACTTTCCTGACAGGTTTCCCAAGAGTATGGTTTGGTTCTACGAACAGATTTTTTATATTCTTTCAAACCTTCCTGGTTTATATACTGTGCAATGTTGATTACTTTGGCTTTGTTAAAAATTTGTGTGGCTTGTTTTTTGGTCTTTCGAGCTCTTTAGATCAAAAAATAAATCTGTGGACTCAGACCAGAGACCGAATAGTTGCTCCTGTATGTATCAAATATAGCATCGTTTAATTGATTTGTTTCATTATCAATGCCAGAAAATGTTCTGACCCCTTTAGAAATTGACTCCATCATAAAACTTCGAGAGCCTTAGAGTATGAGGTCCAGTCTGTTCTTTTTGAATTTCTAATTGGAATTCCTACACTTATTACATTAAGCACAATGCAAGATTGATAGTGATATGAAATAGAAAGCACATCAGAGACTTGCCAATATTCTAGCAAAGTACTTTTAATATGTACACACTGTAATGTCAAAAACATCTTTAGCTCTGGTGATATATGCTCACAACGCTTTGAACTTCTAACTTATTGGCAAATCTTTAGATAAGAAGCAACTCGCCTCTTGTGTTAATGTCACTAATGCCCCAGCTAACATGAAGGGCATTACAGTAGCAATCTATTTAAAAATGCTGACTCCTTGCCTAGAGTACTCCACCGGTAGTGCTAGTTCCCAGATTGGAAGAAAGTCATAAGGATGGTATATAGAGGTCAGAAGTGTTTATCCCCAATTAAGTGGTAGGATTAACAATAATCCTGCACCCACATGGCACTAATGCCACATTTCATCCTCCCCTCCAGGTCGTCTGGAGAGGGGGGTATCTGTTATCTCATGTAGGAATATTGTTAAACTAGTTGTATAATCCGGGACCAAATTGATTAATGTATTGAAAATATACATATGCTTATATAAAATATACATTACACAAAAAGATGTGAAGTACATACGGCTGTCTGTTAGGGCAATATGTGGTTAAACTGTGATCTAAATGGGAATAAGAAAAATTATGGTGTGGGAGTGTTTGGTGGCAAACAACTGGATTAAGAAAAATGGTGGTGCGTAAAGCGTTTGGTGGTAAAACTACGAAATAAAACATTAGGTGCCTAAGCGAATATATGTACATTGATTACAAATACTTTCAGTTTTTAATGGTATTATGACACGCCATAAATGAGAAGATGCTGCGGAGGCGTTTCGAGCACGATCTTGGCGTCTACTAACAAAAAGAATGTGTTGTAATCAATAAAGATAAGCAGGGAAAGTCAAAAGACTAGGAAACACAAACTAAAATAATGTGAAGCAAAAATGGTGGTCGCTTAAGATCATATGTACGTCTTGGTGGTAAATCTGAGAACTAAAAATATGTGAGATCATGTTTAAAAACTCTTGGTGGCAAAACTGTGAAATAAGAAAGTAGAGGTGGTAGCAGAAACTGTTGGTGCCAAAACTGTGAACCAAACATAAGGTGAATTATAAAATGGCGACAATGGTGTAAAACAGTGAGCTAATGTACATTCGGAATTTTCCTTTCACTACGTGCCAAGTATTTACACTAGCAGACATTTGAAAAAAATGTCTTTTAAAGTGCTTTAAATTGTATGGGCTAAGTGGCATAACGGGTTTTCCCCTTCAACTGCTAATGACTTTCACAATACCTGATTCCTTCACACCGTAATGCCTTCAGGCGTTAGACCGGCGGGTAGAGCTAAGCATGGCGGCTCATGGGCAGTAGGAAAAACCAATTTTTACACAAGCCCGCATTTAACAGCAATAAAGTTATTTTGTATCATGTACTGCATTCTCACTTACTTTACTCATTTATAATAAAAATATTCCTATTTATACTTTGTAGGTATCCTATATTTTGTCATACTCCGCATTTACTTGCTTTAATTCCTCTCTGCACCGCTCAGAGGCAACAGTGTTCACCCTCAAGAACAATAGTTTGATTCCAGTTTTAGAGTTTTGTTTAACTATTTCATAGTCTACATGCTAATTCAGTCGGGGAAAATGGTGGAAGTGAGTGCCTGGTGGCCAATTTGTGAACTAAACATGAACTAAATTAAATACGGCACGATTTTAACTACGATAGTGACAGCAAAACTATGAACTAAACGGAATTGAGGAAAATGGCAAAAGTTAGTGCCTGATGGAAAATCTGTGAACTAAACATTAGTTGAATTTAAAGTGGCGTTATTTTTACTACAACAGTGGCAGCAAAACTGTGATCTAAAACGGATTACGGAAAATTGTGCACGAGAGCGCCGGGAGACATATCTGTGAACTAAATATGAGTTGAATAGAAAATGACCGGAATTTTAAGTACAATAGTGCCAGAAAACTAAACGGGATTAAGGAAAATGTTGGGCGGAAGTATGTGGTTACCAATCAGTAAACTAAATGTCGGGGTTATTACACGAATATTTACACAGTGATTAAAAAGTGCTAATTACAAAATGGTGGTGAACTACAATGATGGAAACAGTGGAAAATAAAAATAAAATTTAAAGCGATATTACAAAAGGGTGGAAATTTGAACTATTGCAGTGGTAGTAAAATTATGAACTAAATATGCCCATCGAATATACGATTGGGGAGCTAAAATATATTAACAAGACGGTGTTGGAAAACAGAAATTGAACTAATTTTCGCTGTTCGGGAAAAAACAGACTTCGAAAAAAGGTTAGCATAGCGTAGGGAAAATGGATATTATAGAGACCATTAGCACTTGGTAACGCTGTAGGGGCAAGGCAGACTTTACGCGGTTGGCGGTATATTAAGAAAAATCTGCAATGGTGTGTTGATTTTGGTTTTTCTGATGTTAGTATTTATTGTCTGCATCATGACATTTTTTTTAGACAACACTACGTCTTTTTGCAAAGTAAAACAGCATTATTGTTTGTAATATTCGCTTTTGTTTATTAAAATAGAATCACGGAATAATTTTTTTATTGTAATATATCAAAAGTAATAATTGAATGATATTTTCTCGCAATATTACTTACTTTTGTAAAGTAACACTTTTTGTTTATTACTTTGGGTTATTATTATTATTATTATTATTATTATTATTATTATTATTATTATTATTATTATTATTATTATTATTATTATTATTATTATTATTATTTTTATTGTTATTATTATGGTAAATTATAACCGGAAATATTTTAATTGTATCATAACATCTTTTCGTTAACATAACTTAATTTTACCCAGCTAAATATCTGTTGTTTCAAATATTAGTTTAGTTTATTAAACTTTCATCGCAGAGGGAAAATATATTTAATTATACGTAATATCACTTTGGCAAAATAGCTTTATTTTGCAAATTTAACACGAATTTTCCAAGTTTCAATTTTGTTTGTAATATTTCCTTTTGTTTATAATTGAAAATCATTGAACGGAAGTATTTTATCTGCAATGAAACATTCTTTTTGCACAACTTAACTTCCTCTTTGTAATTTTTTATATATTCTTTTTTAGGACAAGTAGGTTGCAGAGGGAACATATTTATTGATTACAAATATTTTTATAGCAAAGTTTAAACATTATTAAACTTTTTTTTTCAATACTATCATTTTCTTTCCAATGTTCGCCTTAGTTTATTAAACTCGATTTCAGGTTTAAAATATTTCTTGATTGCATTATAACACCGAACATAGTTTCTTTTTCCAAATGTGAAACTTTTGAATTTTTTTCCTTTCAAAGTTAATATATTTTTTCTAAAATTCGTTTTTTAATTTAAAGTAAATTGAAGGGCGAAAATATTTTTACTGCAGTATATTTGTGTTTTGCAAAGTAAACAGTTTTATGTTTCTAGTGTTCGTAATATTTTATTAAAAGGGAGTCGCATAGTGAAAATATTTTGATTGCAAGATAAATTCATTTTCACAAAGTTAAAATTTTGTAAATGTTTTTTGTTTTCAAATTTAATATTTTCTAATATTCGCTTTTATTTATTAAAATGCATTACAGTTAAAAGGTCTATTGATTGCACATAACGTCGTTTTTGCCCAACAGATTTTTTTTCAAAATTAAAATTGTAGAAATGTCTTTTATTTCTTTCAAATGTAATATTTTGTTTCCAATACTCGATTTTGTTTGTGATTTTGAATCGCTGAATGAAAATAATTTTGATTGTAATATTAATTTTTTTGCACAAAATAACTTCTTTTTGAGGATTCTAAACATTGTATTTATTTGTTTCTAATACTTTTTTTTTCGGAAACAGGTACACGAAGCGGTATCCACAATATTCGGGACTGGTGCTGCCATCTCGACAGTAGTTGCAGTAGACTTTTGTACCGCTAGGAGGCAGCAGAAGCGCATCTGATGAGTGAGTGTTTAACATTTCATGTAACTAGGTAGATGTGTTGAGATTCTATAGTACTTTTCATGATACTCTGTTAGTAGAGTGGCGATTTTACGATTGTTTCAAGATAAGAACAGAGAGTGTGCATCAAATTCAGTGCAAATCTGAGGAAAATGCTACGCAGACCCTCGCAATGATTTAATAAGTATTTGGGGGGAAAGCGTGAGTCGTACACGTGTGTTTGAGTGCCATGCTTAGTTCAGGGCCGGCCTTATAGCGGTTGAAGACGATGCTCAGACCGGTAGGTGCGTCAGCTGCACAACGCCTGACATTGTTGCCAAAGTTCAACACCTTGTTCGTGAGGATCGAGTCGAACCATTTATGACCTTGCTTATGAAGTGGGAATTAGTTATGTGACATGCTAACGAAGTTAATCTGATGAATTGGGCATGCACCATGTCGCCGCAAAGTTTGTGCCAAGGATCCTAACTGTTGATCAGAAGACGCAGCGTGTTGAAGTTTGCAGGGGGCTTCGTCAGGCCATATCCGGTGACCCAACCTTCTTGTCCAGGGTCATCACCGGGGACGAAAGCTGGATGTAGGCTTATGACCCTGAGACAAAAAAACACTCCTCCCAGTGGAAGAGCCCGAACTCACCAAGACCAAAAAAAAAAAAAAAAAAAAAAAAAAAAAGCGAGACAAGTGAAAAGCAAAGTCAAGAGCATGCTCCACATTTTCTTTGATACTAAGGAGATTGTGCAGAAAGAATCCGTCCCACCAAATCAAACAGTGAATTCTACGTACTACTGTGATGTTGTGCAACGACTACGTGAAAATGTGCGGAGACGGAAGCCTGAACTTTGACGACAAGGGAACTAGCTGTTGCATCACGATAATGCTCCCTGTCACAATTCCTTGTTCACCAGGAGCTTTTTGACGAAAATCAACATGACGGTTGTCATCCACCTTACTCGCTTGATTTGGCACCCTGCTACTTCGCTGTATTCCCCAAAACTGAAAATCAAGTTGAAAGGACGTCGGTTCGACACAATTGAGAGGATTAAATAATAAACGCTGTCTATCCTAAACACCCTCAAAGAAAATGACTTCCAAGTCGCAATTGGAAAATGGCAGAATCGCTGGGACCGGTGTATACTTGTGGTAGGGAACTACTTCCAGGTTGACGGCGGTCATTGGTCTTAAAGTACGTTTTTCACCAAATGGCAGCATCAGTTCCGAATATTCTGGATACTACTTCGCATTTTATTTATTCACATGTGTTGTGGTCGTGTTTACTACTTTGAAATTGTATATATTTATCTTCTACTCCACATAGTAATGCGATGTACCTTATATCCACCAGTAACTTTCCTCTGCAAGTCCGAACATGTTTATATCGGATCAAAACCATGGCGGTGAACATTTTGTGCTGCTCTGGACTTGTCTGGTGATGTCATATGGCCTTGAGGGAAGGACCTCTCAGATTGTTTCCACTAGTCACGTGACTTTCTCTTATTCTTTTTGTTGATCACACATATATTCATTTTGCTGAGTAGCCTTCGGAAGCCGTACTCGAAGCACCTCTGCGTCAGCATCTTTAAAGTATCCCATAATATTATTATTAAATATTTGTTCTTATTTTCAACATTAGTGATTATTCATTTTCTGCTAATTTTGTAATTTGTATTTTATTCCCTGTGTAAATCTAAGTGTATGCACCAAACGATTAGCACGATCGCCGCTATTTTGTAATTGAACTCATGTTCGGTTCACAGATTTGCCACCAACGTATTCCTGCACTACCTCAACCTTCTTAGTTCACAGTTTTGGACTAAGTGCTTCCAAACATAATCTCACAGTTTTACCTCCAAGGCGTACACATGATATTAATCGACCACTAGTTTTATTTCACATCATTTTACTTCTTTTCCCCTATTCATGAGAGTTTTCTTGTTGCTCTTTATTGATTACACACGTTCATTTAGTCATTTGACGTCAGAAAATTGTGCTCGAAACGCCTCCACACCAACTCATTGTAGGTATGTCGTAATAGTATTTATAAATTTTTGGTTTTATTTTCAATATCTGTGATTATTCGTTTTTCTGGCAATTTTTGTAATTCGTATTTTTAATCATTTTACAAATATTTGTGTATGCATCTAACGTTTTGTTCTCAGTTTTGCCACTAAGTGCTTTCAAACATATATTTATTTTTCATTTATAAATACCGCTCATTCGTTTTAAGCTTCCAAAATAAGAGAAAAGGAACCGAATTTGGCTATGAGACAAAGCAACTTATATAATATTGAAAAAGAAAATTTCACTAAAATGGGCATTTTACTTTGTTCTTCGCAGCCTTACTTGTAATTAATTTATGATAGATATAGTAATATCCGTCACCTATATTTTATGTATAGAATTTAGATTTAGTGTCCTGAAGTGACGGAAACTCAAAGGGGAACAACTTTTTAACCACAACATGCATTAGATTGTTGCCTAATTTTTTGCATAATTGATAGCGGGCAGATACATACGCTTCCTGTAATACTGCATGTAAAGAACAAATTGTATAGACGTAAAAGAACAAAAATTCAGTTATATGTGCCTTACTAAAAGGTTTGGGGTGTCGGAAATATAAACTTTGTAACACAGATCTACCGCACTTTGTGGTTGCTGCAAAATAATAACTCGCATAAGGTGCTGGCGCCGCCAGAGAAATGATCTCCGGAGACAATAAAATAGTGATTCGTGAAGGGCTCAGACAATAGCATCATTAAATTAAGGAAGAATATAAAGAGGCTGTCTGCAGAAGTTCGAAGCAATTCCAAGATGTCTCCGGCATTAAAAGATAGCATGAAAACTGTTCAGATTTTCATCATTATCCCAGATTTTACCAAACTCTTAAAATATAGCTTTCTCATAAAGAATGTTATATAAATCCAGGATAGCACTTGGGTCCATTGTTCCTCATAATTTTATAGCTAAAGATGTACATCACGGGGACAGTCGCGTTAAGAAGTTTTGAATTCGCGGTAATATTAAAAAAAAAAAAAAAAAGTAAAATGTGTAAATGAGCATGCACATACATAATTGTCATACATTCTGAAAATTATTAATTCTTTTCACAAACTCATATCATTTGACAACAAATATTTTGTAATTTCGTCGAAGTAATTAACGCTATGAGAGGTCTGAAATGAACAGTTTTTTTTTTTTTTTTTAATTTTATAACGTTTCAGATATTTCAAGCGAACATTTTTCCCATATATTGACTAATTACAACCGAACTGTATACCTATGTTTGGAAACAATCTAATTTATAAACTGTTTATTATAACATTTACAATGTATAGAGAATGAGGGACATCAAAAATAGAGCTTCATTTACAGGAGCAAAAATTAAAGTATTCCATCTAATTGATACATACGGCCAGAAAGTAAGAATTTACATGTAAAACGTATTTTTCGTATTTCATCATTGTTAGGACTATTACATTTAAAATTAGCTACATGACCTGCACTGGTCTCAGAGTTCTCTATAATAAACATTAACAATGAAGGAGCACCATTATGTTACAGATCTAAGTCTATAAATGATTCCAGATGGCTTAATTTGCAATAAGAAGGACGTAGATGTTGACATTCCCAGGATAGAGGAGAAAGAATATGTTTAATTTTGGACATTTTCGAACTTTTGACACTACCATAATAGGGATTGAGTACTGGATACTGACACAATATTTCTCAAAGTTTTCACATGCAAAACCCAATTTAGATTCATCATCATTATAATTATATTAAACGTACAACCTATATAGATTATAAATACATGCATTTAGTTTTATTCAAATTAGATTCTCAGATTTAATAATATATTCATGTACCTATGCACACTATACACCTTAAAGATTTCTGAAATGGTAACATAAACTGCAATTCAACCTTAATTTCATATAAATAAAGTAATTAATTATCCATTTTGTGAACTGAAATAAGCATGTGCTTGAAACATTTCAATGCGACGAATTTCTTTTTTAACCATGGCAAGTATTTTAACATCAGGATTCACATTGGAAAGCAGTAGCCTCATATCTTCTTCTGTACTCAATTTTTTCCATTGTTTGGTTTCGGAAGAAGCATTAACAAAAATATGCAAGTACGCACAAGTGGAAAGAGTACTTGAAGAATTTGCTTTGATAGTATTGCATAATTTCTCAAGGGATAGCTTCTGGAACTGACAGACTACAGAGATGAAACGGAGAACAGATTATTTCTGTAAATTATTCTTATATTTCAGCTCTGATGCAAAATGTCTTTCTTGATTATCAAACTTGTTCTACCCACAAGTGTTGTCGTTAATGCTCGCTCTCCTCAATTGGGAAATATGCATTTCAGTGTGGTGCAAGTCATTCCAATGCTTGGCAATTTATTCCCAGATATCAGCATTTCCTTGAAGAATTACATGGACCTTCGCATTTTTTTTTTTTTTTTTTCCGAATGGGAGTATTCTGGTTAACGGCACCACAAGCCCAGACCAGTAATATTATCTTAAAAATTTGAGTTCTATCTTCCGCAATGAAGAGATTTGCCTTATCTCGTTTATCATTGACCGCAGGTCTGACAAGTAGGCAAACCTGAGCAGCCTTTGATCAGACAATCAATCATCTCAAAGAATGGCACATAAAGAATTTTCTCAATTTAATGTTGTATTCAAAGATTCTAGCCAAAGGTCTGTTTCGAGATAGCCGTGGTAATTCAATGTGAAAAGCAGAGGAATGTGTAACCTGTTCCGGTTTTGTACAGAAATTTGAAAATTCTCCAACTAGAGGTTGTAATGTGATAAATTTGGAGGCACTTGCTGCCTATTCAAGGGGGTTGTTGAGGCACTATGCAGTTTATCGCCCACGAACGGGGCTTGACAATGTAAAATGCTACTGCTTCTAAAACAGTGTGCAAACGACTTGATAGGTATGGTTGCACGAGCAGTTATACTCTGCATATAGTATTCGCATCAACCGTACAAACATGACATAGTTCGCAAAAGCATATTTGGCATCACTAAGCTTAATATTGTTGACATAGCTATGATGTTAACAAATTTTAAAACGTGAGCACCTATTTATGGACTGTTTTCGCAGTAAGGTTATGCATACTGAGTATATGTAATTAGCGCATTGTAAATTTTTAAAATACCATACAGAACATAGGCGGAGTGGCCACATATTTCGAGATCAAAATATATTTTCTCGAACACTTTAGGAGATGGATGGCTGAATGAATGAATGAATGAATGGAAGGTCTGGGGCTGAGGAAGACACTCTCGGTACTTGAGCCTGGCACATGACTGGCCCTTTGTGCCTACACCTCCAATGCGGGATCTCTGGGAGGTAGGGATGAGATGAAGGATGCACTGGGCGGCCTGAATGTACGGGCGGTGACTACGCGGACGCAAATAGAGTCCTTACCATGACTGTAAAAACGGAATAAGATTATTTCTGTTCCCCTTATTATGTAGCATTCCCAGCTTCATTTATGACACAGGCTTTCATTCCATCCCGTATGGTAATTGTAAGGAACAAACTGTATACGTAATGAAAGCACCATTAAAATGAAAACATAATAGTAAGCTGAGCATAATAATAAATTTATAAAGTGTGTAATAAAATTAGAATATCCATACTTTCAAATTAGTGAAAAACATGTTTGTTTAGGTACAAAGAATCTTAAACATGTAGCCTTTCATACTAAATGTAATATGGAAGCTTCCAGCAGTAAATTCCATGACAGATACTCGTGTTCTTTGCACACTATAACATCTACTATAAGTACAGTCTAGTTAGTACACAAGCATGAATCGATAATCATTCTGTTGTGCTAATCACTACTCATCGTTCTCGAAATTGCAGCACAGCCGACAATCACCAGAGCGTGCAATTGTATTGCTGATCATTCTTCCACTGCCGGTCTTTGTTTACTGAGCCGCCTAGCTACCAACCAGACCTCTTTGTAGATGAATTCTGATCTTACTGGCTCCTACTCCCGAAGAATGTCTCAGCTACGCTCAGCTACCAGGCATTACCAGCCAGTAATTCTTCGACAACTGGACCAGCCCACATGAACTTATACAAAGCCTGGCATAGATAGCAAAGCTCAAAGAAATCCGAAGGCACCAAACTACTTGAAGGATGCAGTCAGATTGAATTCCGTAGACAGGAGAGAAGCGGATCTAGTTGTATCTCTAAAATAGTTTGTGCTAATGAGCCAAGGGGAGTAAAACATAACAGCAGTTACTGTGTCTTCGGACTTTGAAGAGCCACTCTTCAAGGAGTACTGGTTATTCCACGTTCATTATGACAGAAAATGACACTATTCACATATAACGTTGGTATATAACAGCTTATTTCTAAAACATTTATGGTAATCCAAAACATAATACAGTGTTTTAGCAAACGTAGAGGTGGTTAATCGTAACACCTTTTATTCAGGTTTATTGAATGAATGAATGTGTTTAACGCCCGTTTTTGCTACACAGGCACCACAGGCGATGAACACTAATGATACATGAGATGAAATGATATATTGGGAAAGGATTTATTTTTAAGGAAGGAATCGTTCCAGCCCTAAGTTTTAGGGTACCTCCCCGGCATTTGCCATTTATGAGGACTGAGGGAAACCTGGAGAAAACCTCAGTCAAAGAGGACGGTCCTGGCGGCATTCGAACCCAGACCTGCCGCTCACGAGTCCGTGCCTTAAGGATCTCGGCCACCCGTGGCGGTTTTATTGAATCAAAAATTATTGTAGAAGCTAAGGGTAAATACAAATAAAAAAAAAAAAAGGAAGGAAGGAAGGAAGGAGTTAAGGCTCAAGGATAAACTCAAGGATTGTTTACTTAACATGCAATAGGCTAGAAAAATTACACCCATCTCTGCTAACATGGCCTTCGCATGTTAGTAGAACTTATGAAGGGAAATTAGTAGCCAGGCTAAATAGTGATAGAGTTAAATACAAGTAAAATTCATAACCACATTGATAGGAGAGAGCGAAGTCAGATATCGAACATTTATAAAAAGCTCAAATTCAAATTGTCCGACTTTTCTCCCCATGGTCCCCTTTGCCTTTTTCTAAGAAACCGAATGGGCACGATTTCGTGATAGCAAAATTTTCCAAATACTTTCGATTTCCCACTTTTCCATTCTTCCTACGCCGTCCTTTCTGCTTTTTTTCCACGTACAGAACACTTGTAGTGCTTATATTTTCCACATTTTGTAATCGTCTGTTAGCAGTGCAGTCCTAAGGTGTATGTGCAATTCTTTCCAAGGTTAGTATGTGTTAGTGCTTTACAGTTTACTGTAGTGGGTATGTCATATCTGTGAAAAAATGAATAGCCGATCTTCATGAATTTAGTAAGTAACTTAAAATTAATGTTTTTTGAGCTTTCTGACGAGTAATAATTCCAAATTAAACAATTTTGTAGGCCACTATTGTTAATATTGTGGGAAGAAGGCAGTTGTTATGAGGTAAAAAAAACTTACTATTCTCTTTTCCGTGTGTATTATTTGGTGGCGAAAAATTATGAACTGGTGTAACCTATATTAATCATTTGAGTTCTAGTATCAAAAAGCACGAGTTTTCAGCTATCCCCTTGAAAAACGTTTTAAGACTAACGCTTTTCGAAAAAGTAAATATTGCTTCGAAGTTAGATAGTGCAATGAGGGGAAAAAATGCTGAAGAAAATGAAAAATTAAACATACATATACATACTAAATATTTTAATATACTCTATAGATATCATTCAGTATTTGAATTTTCCATAAGAGCATATGATAAAATCGAATTTTCGTCAAATCTTGCAATTCAAAGAGGATTAGTTATTTTCAGTACTAAATTAAATGCTACTTTAGAAGATCAGCTGCGAAAGGCTACAGTGTTCAATGGAACACCTGAGACAATCCATAATTAACTGCTTCAGATGATGCTAGAGAAATATCAAGCAGACATAGGAAAGAAAATTGAGGAGGTAGATTTTTAAGCAGACATATCGGACGAAACAAGGGATGCATAAAATATAATTCAAATGGTCTTTGTATATCGACATGAACACCAACACATGAAAGATGTTTGTGTTTTATTTTATCTTCACAGCATGATGCCAAAACTTCAGTCTTGTTTTCTCGCATAGTTGCAGAAGCATAATCTGGGCAGGAATGAGAATCTTTCGAGTTAATTGCTCAGACTTATGACTGAGTTTCAGTTTATGGCTCTTTCTTCTGGAAGTGTGCAGGCATTAATTAAAATAAAGAATTTCATAATGCACAGAATGTGCACAGTTATGCTCCTCAAGTAAAACTTTGCATTGGAAAGGCTGCTTACATGAATAGAAGTGTCATAATATTATTTTGTGATTTACAAGATATCTGCACATTTTCCTCTGTTAACCCGAAGAGGACTGAAGATCTCGATGCAGGTGTAAAGTAAAGGTTACTGCGGACTAATTCTCGTTTGAAGTTTTAACTAGGAATGTTAATGCTACATTTGATCAAGCAAACATACAATTCAGCGTATGGACAAAATTTTGAAGTTGGATAAAACGAAACACTCACATCAGGCTGCTAGAATTCAATTTTTGGTTGTCTTTCTTTGGTTGAATTTCACTCTTAGAAATATTTTGTTCAGCTAACTAAAAAGAGAAAAACATACATAGTTCAAAAGGCTGTCTTTACCTTTAAAGAGAACACAAAATTCATTTGAGAAAAAAACTGATGTTTTCAGTGGCCCAACAAAATTATTAAAGGCAGACTAGATTATTGATAGAGTAAAACTTTCACTTGAACTGTTTTCTATTTACTCAGCCTAGGCATTCAAAGCGTTGTCTGAAGCGTATTACTGTAAAAAAAACAATATAAAATGCATTCAGTGACTCATCACAGCTCTTTAAATTAGCGTTAACTGTGCCAGTGACATCAGTGGAAGCAGGAAGGTGCTTCTCTACAATGAAGAAGATGATAATCTTCTTGAGAATCCCTATGGTCGAACAGGGACTGATAGCATTAATAATGCTTTCCATAGAAAAAGATTCTGCCATGGAAATTCAAATCAGCGTATAATAGACAGATTTGCTGCACTGAAAATCAGAGGATGGATTTATATCCAATAAGGAGAGTGCAGAGTAAAAAATATTATTATATCAATTATTGAAATATTATCATCTTTTATTTACTGTAATTGCAAACTATCATAACGCAATGATCGAACCTTGCTTTTTAATGAAGTGCAATACCTAGATACAAATTTCACCGTGAGCACTTATAATTACTAATCAATTAGAGTTTACGCCATTTTTCTTTTCAATAACAAAAGAAAATTGACTGAGATTCACTGAAAATATTAAATATATTTATCTTGGCAAATACGATGCTCAACTGACTTTAGATTCAGATTAAGAATTCTTTGAATTACACAAAATCATACAGAGTGTAAATGACTTTTGAACAAGGGAACAATCAAGTTTATTTGAATATTTTTTTAAAAAACTATCCAATATTGCTTTAAGTATATATCATAATTTTCAAAGTCATTTGCATGTAAAATATGTTAAACTTTATTTTAAACATTTTGATTATTGCAAATAAATAAACATCAACGTAAACAATAATCCTCCATATATATGCATACACATCAGAATAAGAGACTAATAATTAGGCCTCTTTCCTCCATTATTCCTTAAGATCAAAATTAAAAGTTTTATGAATTGATAGATAATCTTTCAGTTTATTGCGAACAATGTTATTTATCTTAATGTATTAATATTTAACGTTTTTTTGGTGGCAAGAAAATATGGAATATAAATATTTTGTTTTTGCCTAGAATTTATGCTATGGATGTTTTGGTTTCATTGGAATGTGCCACTGATTATTTACATAAAATATTAAGCGTGTAGTCAAATGAAAAGAATGAATATTTCTTAATGCGTTTTGCAAGAATGTCTGCTGAAAATGCTAGCTGGAATACCTATAAAGTACTGCTACTAATAATGTGTTGTATTTCCTGTCCTTAGTACTGAATATAATGATCCGTGCTTAATAAGCATTATTGCCCTTTGTTTATCAAAATTTACGGTAACATATTTGCTGCAAAAGATGGGAAATAGAGCTATGTACTTGAATACAATATGTAGTTTTAATGAACAATATTTTACTTTGCCACTCTTTGTCACTTATTGTCATCAGCAAACGAAACACTGCTGGCTATACAGCGGATGATAATAGAAGATCATTATTGGAAATTAAAATAGTGGTTAATTCTAGTAAAAATCCTTATGGAACTCTACATTTAATTATTCTCCATTCTGATTAATTGTTTTTTTTTTAAGGGATTGTTTATTCTGCATTTTACTCCCTTTGAACAAGGTGTCGGTCCTTATGGTGTAGTGGTAACCATACTTGCCTTCTAAACCTTAGATCGCGGGTTCAAACCCGGCCAGGATCGATGGAATTTTTCGGGCGTAAAAATCCTAAGTATGGATGGCTTCCTTCGGAAGGGAAGTAAAGCCGTGGGTCCGTGTCGTACATTTACGGCACGAAAAAGAACCTCGAGCCTGAAAGAAGAGGCCTCTGAGCAAAATTTGTTGGCCGTTTCACGCCCTGAATAGAATGGGACGCTGATGACCTGAGATGTGAAAGAGCGTCCGTAAACAAACAAATTTGAACAAGTTAGGATTTAAACCACTTTTATTACCTTTTCCTCCTAAAAGGTTTCCTAAGTGTTTAACTGAATCAGTTCTCAAAGTAGTGTCATTGTTGTCTCTAAGCAACCCTGCCTTTCTGTGATGTACCTACGAATAATGATGATTGGAGGAGTAAAAGCGGGCAATCACACTTATCCGATAAATGAAATAAAAGTATTCCTCTGCACCTATAAAAAATGTAATTGCATATATTAGTATAAATGATATAAGACGGCATAAATGATATTTGCATACTAAGAAGCTCAAGTTTCCATCTTAAATCTTATATTGAGTTGTTCCTTCACTGGACGCCAAAGTGAAACTTAGGAATTATAGGATAATAACATGCAATATGGCCAAATGTAGAACACGACAATAAATTAAACATTCTGTTTTCTGTTGTTCAAATACACTCCACTGCGTTAAGGAAACAGGAAGCCACTTCTTTATCGCCCTATGGGCGCCACGTGGTTTCACACTCTCGTTAAGCCGTAGTAGGTAGGCGTGTCAGTAATACACCGCGCCGCGCCGGTGGAAATGGACACCTACCAGCTGATCACAGTAGTATGCGGGTTGAGAGGGAAGGGGCAACACGCATGCGCGCACCGATAGCGACCGAACTTTTACGAGTCAATTCCTGCCCGGCAGAGATATAATGTGCCACACAGTGGCTTGCGCGACGGGTTCGGTTCGGTGGTGCAAGCTCGAAGCAGGCCAGTCGTGTGTATGTGTGAAACGTGTTAACTTCGGTTACCGTAGTGTTCTTTCCCTCCGTATTCTCCGTGGGACACTTGTAGACGCGTAGCATTGCACGTGTTTTCGCGGATTCATGTAGTACCTTGCCCCGTTAGTACGAATCATTCTTTTTGTCGAGCGTTCCATTGTTGGGACCACTAAAGCTGTTACGGTTTTCTCTCGTGTTGATAATATTAAAATGTGTGGCATCGTCCTGCTATACGGCTTTTTTCCGCTTTCTGAGAAGAGCAGTGCCGGCTTCGCCTTTCAGAATTGATCCTGCATTAGTATTTCTGTCCTACGTTTCCGCATCTGTCACGATGAACAAACGCTTTCTCATATTTCGTATGCACGGAGTTGCAAACTAAATAACAGGACCATGTTATTCTTTTATGATATTAGAATCAAAGTAAAAAAGGAAATCGGAAATAATACTCCCAGACGAAAAATGATGAAATGTCAGTCATTTACTGCTTGCTCTAAGATACTAGGAAAACGCAACAGTGGCGTTAATTTAAATATTAGGAAAAAAAGCGAACCTTTATAGTCAATTGATACATGTTATGCCTTTAACCTTTAACTTGGATGAATGTGAAATATCTGCCTATTCAAGAGCTTTAACACTGGTTGTGAATTATTTCCCGCAACAACTGACCCAGCAACATTGGAGACGACTGTCCACAGTGAGAAGCTTCCCATTTTGACAGCTGTGCTTACAGGTATGAAGGTATATCAGTGAGAGATAAGTGGAGCAGCTGTGTTGTTACTTATTATCACGGTAAAACTGTCATTGATAGTTTTTCAAAACCTTTTAAAAAGCACAACAGTTAAGCAAAGAAAAAGCAACAAACAATAAGTCCAACAGTGTTCTGTATACCATATTAAAATTCCAGTGAGTACTCCCTATCTTTCAACAGAAGGCAATCTACTGTGCTAATGCAAAACATATATAGCGCTACAGCAATTAATGCACTTATTATTTCAATATAGTTATTTGCTTAGTGGTTAAAATTCTTTAGTTGGGACATATCTTCATAGGGCATCTAAAATATTCAGCACTCATTGATTAACACAGCAGATGCTACTTAAAGGCACATGTTTAAAATTCAAGCCATAATAGCTGTAGCTGTGATACTGGTGACTGTCTGCATACTAGTATAATAAAGAAAGCACTCATATTCTTACTTCGTATCATAATATCTCATTAAATAAACACAAAACGATTTAATGATGCTTTCAACTATGAATACATTTTGCTAAGCCCAAACAGTACAGTTGCTAAAGCCATTACTGTTTTTGCACAAATAGAGTATCACTCAAGCAAATAGCCATTCATAAGTAGCTCCTCCCTTCTCCAATAAATATGAGGAAAACCTGACACAGTATAATCTGCAGCATAAATCCTAATAATCCATACTTACAATCTCCGGTTAGAGGAAGGAGAAAGTCATGCAAGCAGAAACTGCGAGTGTCTGGACTGGTTAACATATTCGAGAGCTCTCCAGAAGAGATGAGGATGGCCAGCACCTGTCACTTGATGGGACTACTACTACTCCTTGTGACGATAGTCACGTGCCACTCCGACACTCAACAACGACATCACCATCATCACCACCATACACACCTCCAGCACCGTCACCAACCGTCTATAACTTTGGAAGACGAGCTTCACGCCTTGTCTTCTTCATCCCAATTAGAAAAAATACCACAGTTGCCTTTAGTTGAGGAACTCAGGTTAGACGATTCTCCTGTTATTTCTACGGGTGTAGCCTCGAGTAGTCCAATATCTTCATTGTGTACCAACTGTGTGGAGGGAAAACAGAAGAAACAACAGCAACAAGATGACCAAATAAAGGATGGATTTATAGCGCCCTGCCCAAATTGCGTTCTCGGCAAGAAACATAACGCTGAAGATGTTTCAGAAGAGTCTGCGGTTCCAAGTGGCACAGAGCATCGTGCTAGCGATTCGTTACGTTTGGAGGCGATAAAACACCAAATTTTATCCAAACTAGGTCTCAAAGCCAAGCCGAATGTAACCTCGCCAGTACCTCGCGAGATTATCATGGAGACACTATATAGGGCCGAAGAGACACGGGTGGCCCTTCTCCAGGATGCCGAGGAATCACCTGCTTCACCTACAGCAGCAGTGCGTCTTCAATCTTCCCAGTCTGCTGCAGATACATCATCATCCCAACAAGCCGAGTCCGAGCCAGACGACTTCTATGGTCGAACGTCAGAGATAATAACTTTTGCTGAGCCTGGTAAGTACCTCTTTCAGACTTTTGCATTGCAAAACCCATGAATAAGTGCTATTGCTGCTCTATTTAAAATATTTAGTTGCACATAATTTGTTATATTTTAACTTCACTAAGTTCATGTATAGCTTTCGAAATATCCTACATAACACTAAATCTGCTTTTGTAAGATAAACTTATGCAAGTAAGTTAAGTATGAAATATTTAATTTTGAAAATGAAATTCACATTCAACCTTCATATTAAAAGCAGAAAAAACATTTTTTTACATTTAATTATATTATCCATAGTTAAAAACATATTTTTATTACGGCAGTGTATAAACATTTATGTTATGAAATAATTTATTATTCAAACAAAGAGTTAGAACATGTTATTGCTATTCTTGTCTCAGAAAGAGAATGAAGCAACTATAGGTAGTTAAAGAATATGTATATGATACTAAAAGGAAGAACTTCGGGTATTGCTTTTTGCATTAGTTTTATCAGTTATGTAAAATGAACGGTTGGCTTTGCGTTTTCTCTAGTAAATGCCCTAAAATCGATAACTTAAACAAATATTGTGTATTACTTACTAAGAGTGCAGAATTTATTGCAAGGAACTTGATAGCCTGATTCTGATTTTTAAGTATGAGACTCGTAACAAACAAAGTCAATCTTCCATTATTTACATTCATTTAAACCATAATTTGTTTGTACACTACCATAGACATAGACAAAGATAATATCAATTTTCTAGTGTGTAGTGCGCTGTTTCTAAACATCGATTCTTGCACAGCGAAATGAGGAAATGCGGAAAAAGAAATTGCTTAAAGTAGTTCTGGTCCTCAGCAAGTAGGTCATTAGTTTTCTGGTCTAAGACGCAGGTCAAATAATTGTGTATCAAAGATAATATTCAAAGCCGAACTCGAAATGGATATAGTGCGCTCAGCTTTACGCTCTGACCTCCTCTGTCCCACAGAGAATTTTGTAAGGGAGAAAATCCCAAGGTACTCATTTGGGTAGCTTTTGGATCTCTTTTACACTTCAAAATTAAAATAACTCTTCGCTATTAAGAATCGATCGTTGAATAATTGAATCAGGAACTTTGCTTCAGCGTTTTACATAACTAATTTATTTTTATGGTAATCATCACGGTACAGAGTGTAATTATACATACAATATTTATGTCTAGTTAACCAAATTGTGAAGCTGTTATTTTTTTATTTTTTTTTTATACCCTTGTTTCACTTTGATATTAGAAGAACATGGTCATTTATTTCATCGTTTTGATGACAAAAATATAACTTAGAATGCATCTAGTCACTCTTCAATGTCAAGAGTCAGAAAAACTGGACTCATTTCTCTGATGAAAGCATCCCTTTTTAATTATTCATAGGCAATAAATAACTACTTTTATAGTTGTTTACCTTCTATTTGTTATATTTTCAAATATTAGCTGCGATTAATGTTAATTATTTAGACACCCGACCGTCAGTACGCAGTACGTGGTTCGGAATCTTCATAGTTCATGATTGATGTGGAATCTTTGAACTAGTTTATTCTCGAGGCATCTGGTCGAGCTTATTACATATGTGTGAAACAAGGCTGCTTCATACAGCAAGTATTAATATTTGTAAAACCAATAATATCTGTTTCTAGCGGTTGCATGCACAAGAATAAGCAATACATTATTTCATCATGGTATTGTTTGTTTTCGTTAAATAACAAACACTCTAGAAAAATTAGAAATATACGTAGCTACAATGACTACGAAGGTTAGATGGAGTTATCCACGGGAAAGCTGCATTGAAAACTGAAGTACTTCGTGGAACATGTCTAAAAACCGCTTTGTATTCAGCAAATGCCATGCACTGGGCCATGGTCATTTAAATAGAAACGAAATGGTGTGGTTACTGAAACAATACACAGATGGAGTTGTTACCTATAATACTCCGTAATTTCACTAATAGCATGTCATGATCTTATGGTTTTTGCAGATACTTGCTGAGGAAACAAACCGCACTAGATACCATCAATACAACACCTTGCGGGATTCCATGGTAATATTATCAACGCTATAAATTGCCACTGTCTTTTAGGGTTTGTAAACGATGCAGAGACAGCAAACAATTTAAATCTATTAATGGCATATATTATATGTTCAATGATTCTAATAACTGCTCGTTCCATTGGTATTTAAGATTAAATAGAGAATTATACAGAATGATGCAAAAAAAAACCCATTAGATATTCTACGCACGCGATCTTCACCATACAGGAAGCTGTAATATTCCCCCTGCATTTTATCTGTTGGAAAATAACGGGGTTTTGTGTTGCTTTATTAAAGCTATTTTTGGCGTATCCTTACACATCTACGTAAAAATTGAATGTCGTAAAAAGAGAATGCTGAGTAGAACCGGTTCACTTAGCAAAATCTTACTGTCCTGCACTAGGTGGCCAATATTGTTCCAGTTCGCCTCAATCTCCAATATCAGTCTGAGCATTCACCATCCAGAAACCGTCACGTGTGGCCGAGGTCGTTAAGGCGCGGACTCGTGAGCGGGAGAATTGAGGTTCGAATCCCGCCAGGACCGTCCTACCTGAATGATGTTTTTTCCAGGTTTTCCTCAGTCCTCATAAATGGCAAATGCCGGGGAGGTACCCTAAATTTGGACCTGAACGTTTCCTTCCTTAAAAAATCCTTTCTGAATATATAATTTCATCTCTGTGCTGCGTCAGTAGTAAAAAACGGGCATTAAGCACTTAAAAAAACATCACGAAAGTGGATTTGACCTCCATATTCGAGGGTGAGGCGGAGATTCTTTACTCTCTAGACCGACGAAAATATTTATTTAATTTCACCACACTGGCTTGTAATTTCCGATGGCGGCTCTAAAGTTCTTTAATTCTGCAGAGTCCAAACCCCTGGCAGTTGTGATATCTAACAATCAAGATCAGTTAGTTCTCTCCTTCTTACTGGGCTGCGTCCTTATAGGTATATTATCTGCCACACAAAAAGGATAAGTCCCTCTACGAGAACGCTATACTTCAGTCACAATGTAAGATTAAAGTAGATGAAACAGTAATATTTTTGTATTGTGGCAAAATATAATGCAAATAAGACAATTAATATTATGACATACAGAAAATACATATGAAAGCTCTCGCACACAGACGCGAGCGCGTAAATTGTATACTTTAATACTCATGTGCTGGCTCGTGGATTTATGCATTTATTTTGAACTGGGAATATGATTTGCTCTACCAACAAAACTAAATGAATTGAAAAACAAACGACTGGATATCCTTTAATCTCAAATATATAAAGACTTTTTTTTATTGATTTATTTATGGACGCTCTTTAACATCTCAGGTCATCAGCGTCCCATTCAACTCAGGGCGTGAAACGGCCGACAAATTTTGCTCGGAGGCCTCTCTTTCAGGCTTGAGGTTCATTTTCGTGCCATAAATGTACGACACGGGACCCACGGCTTTACTTCCCTTCCGAAGGAAGCCATCTTAACGATTCTTACGCCCGAAAAAATCCATCGATCCTGGACGGGTTTGAACCCGCGTTCTTGGATGTAGGAGGCAAGTACGGTAACCACTACACCACCAGGAGCGACATATATATAAAGACTGTTCGTGATATGTTAGAGCTAGAATCATTAAATTTTTGTGATATGTTTCATGCTTATCTAGTTATACAGTTCCATATATTAAGTGTATCGCCAATTAACACAAATTAATTTTGAACACGGTCATAATTTTATAGTTAGAAGGCACATACACTGAATGAAAAACCAAATAACATGAATGTTCTTCACAAGGTCTTAGAACGTGTTATGAAATTATAAATATAACATTCTTAGTATTAATCTAAATGATTTTAGTATTAACAAACAACTCTTAAGGTTATTTATTTACCATTAACATTTTGCGCTATCTACTGGGAATAATTATGAAATTAACTACCCAGAAAAGAAAAAAAAATCGAAACATTTTCTGTATTGAATAAAGCACCTGCCAATAATAATTGCAGTAATTGGATTCAAATATACATCCTTGGTGCAAAAGATTGCTACCATAAACGCACAAAATCCGTTATGAACATTTTATTTCGCTGAAAAAAGGAAACTTGATCAACGGGACACAATACACCGTTGCATTTCGGTTCTAAGTTTCAAGACTGTTTAGTTTCTGCTGTCTGTTATTCTGTTCAAATTCCTCTTTAGTAACATTACTTAAAATAACACTATAACACTAAACATGTTAGGGAGAAAGAAGGAGAAGGAAATAATATTGAAACAATCAACTACTTTTCATTAATTTGTTGACAGAAATACAAACAAAGTCACAGTTTATACGTACTTGTAGCAAACCTGATGTCCAATACAAAAACTGCAATGTTTATTGTTAAAATTGTTAATAATAATAATTGTTCGATGTAGCATAGAATGTGATAACAACATAAATAATATACCAACGGATAATATGCAATTATGTTGTGAGTGTAAAAACAAGTATATATCTTTCCAAAAGCATATTATTGCATTGTATCCCAAGGAGCAATGGTCCTCTTAAATGTGAAACTAATTATTGAATTCTTTAATACTAAATGTTTACCGTGCAACATATAATACAATTATTATTTTTAACATAGTATATTCAGCCACACTTGGATGGATCAAGAGTCTTCAAAATGCAAATGCTTTTCTTCTCTTTGGGTACTTCCGGCTGAGTGGAATTCACAGGTCTACACTCTGACCTAGTTGGTAGATACAGAGGGAAGGGATGCCTTGGTTCTGTATATCTTTACGAGATTCGTTATCCCGTTGCTTTTCATTTGCAAATGAGTCAAGGAATGTTCTTTCAGTCACCGCCAAATATCTGATCATTGAAGTTAGCCGCTATTTTCTGCTGGCCATTTCTTTCTATAAGTCGGTCCTGGTGGTGTAGTGGTAACCATACTTGCCTTCTAAACAGAAGATCGCTGGTTCGATCCCGGCCAGGACCGATGGATTTTTTCGGGCGTAAAAATCCTAAGTATGGCTTCCTTCAGAAGGGAAATAAAGCCGTGGATCCCGTATCACACATTTCCGGCACGAAAAAGAACCTCAAGGCTGAAAAAGAGGCCTCCGAGAAAAATTTGTCCGCAGTTTCACGCCCTGAATTCAATGGGACGCTGTTGAACGGAAATGTTAAAGAGCGTCCGTAAATAAACGAAAACAACAGTTTCTTTCTATACATTATGTTCATTGATAACGCTGTCCTTGGAGATAAAATCAGAGTCAAGGAAAGAAAACCGTATAATCAGAGATAAAAATAATATTAATAACATGACTAATGACAATGAAAACAAAGAATTAAATTAGATTGATGCTAATTGTATTTCCTTCTAAATCCTCTACTTTTCAAGCATTACGTAATGGGACAAATAAGCGGCAGTCTATGATTTAATGAAGAGTGTAGACGAATTAAAATCAGTTCCTTTTCTTTGTAAATTAAAATATGTAGAAGCCCCGTCCCTATTATATATACAATATATGTAACAAAAAATAAAACTATGGTGAGAAATATATATATACTTGGTGATGTATATAGTCAAACATTTAAATTAATATATGAGTGTGTGTATGTTTGTGACAAAACTGAACTAAGAAATATTTTTATTGCTTTCTGTTTTTGTTTTTATTTAGTAGTGTTTAACGCCCATTTTTAATACTGAGGCACCACAGGCGGTGGACACTGATGATACATGAAATGAAATATTAGTAAAGATTTTTTTAAGGAAGGAAACGTTTCAGGCCTAAGTTTAGGTTACCTCACCGGCATTTGCCAGTTATGAGGACTGAGGAAAACCTGGAAAAAAAAAAAAAAAAAAACCAGTCAGGGAGGACGGTCCTGGTGTGATTTGAACCCCAGACCTCCCGCTCACGAGTCCGCGCCTTAGCGACCTCGGCCACCCGTGGTTGATTTATGTGTGTATGGTTTCATTAAGGAAATATGAGTCCCTAAACTAAAACTAGGACAGTTGCTTTAGAGCGAATTCAACGAAACGAAAGCACAAAACTAGTAATAACTACTACAATTTAACCTTAGAGGCACTCAGGGTATTTGAAAATAGTTAAGCAATGCATCTAGATATACTCTAAAGCAATAAAGTCGGAAAAAATCGATTCGTTCAATCAAATTCACTAACTGTCAAAAATGTATTGTGTCATTATTTGCTCTTTGTGGGCCCTCAAATTTATAAATAATTTAAGAACTTATTCAGTTCAGTGCGAAACTGAATAATGCTTTTAAACATGATCTTGATAAGGCAGAAAATTCCAAGAGCACATTCAAGGAAAATAAAAAAACAAATTAATAAGTGACAAGCAGTAATTTCTGCCACGAATTTTGTTACAATGGTAGGGATGAAGCTATAGACGTGTCTACCTTGCAGTTATCCAATTATAATCTTTGGGCTTTTCTTAAACCTTCCCGTTACGATGGTATATTCTTTGCATGAATACCACTAAGTGAGCAGATGTCATTATTATGCAATAAAAAGTCGTACCATTAGGTTTTAATTTTGCTAATGATATGAGTGGAGTTAAAATAATTTTAAATAACATTTAATATTGCTTATTATGTTCACGTTCTTAATCTGCAAGTCAAAGTACCTGTGTCAGAATAGTTTTAGCACACCTGCAAGGTGGAAATACACATTTTTTTACCTTTTTAAAATAACTATTCTACGAAATTAGGTGGTCAGCAAAAAGTTCCTTGCCTTGTTTGAATTCTGTGTAGGATGCATATAAATATCCGGACAGTTCAATAGACTACCTTGAAACATCTCGAGAGAATAGTTCTATTACCCAGACTAGAGACTACATCTGTAATTAGAGCAGTTATATAAGTTTTGTCTTTCTGTGTTCCATAATGGATAGCATTATATTAACAGTGATTTGGAACCAACTATCCTTAAAATATGCTTATAGATTTTTAAAAAAAATATGTATAAAATAAGGGACACAAAATTATTAATAATAAGAAGGGCACAAAGGGAGTCTGCTATAAGGAAACAAGCGTAAAGTGGAAATAAATACATTCTACAAGAGTAGCTAAGACAGTTCATGATACAATATAACTTACGAAAAGCAGTAATAATAACCATTATGATGACAAGCCTTCTTTCTTATCTGAAAAGAACAAACATTTTGTACAAAACACCTTTAGGGGAGGACAAGTTGAGCGCAGTAACAACCCATTAAGACAAATACATGTGCCATTTGCAATGCATTGATGGTGCTGTAGTGAACCAATTTGCACCTGAGTATGAGAGAAGAATAGATTTCGCGTTTAACATTTCGAAATAGTTGATTCCGTAACTGATACATTATTTTTGGATTTTGTATGTGTGTTTTATGTTTGCTAATAAAATCAGACCTTGCATTGTTCGTTTATTGAGTGAACTCTCATTTGAAAATCTCACAAGTCATCACTATGTGCACCGTAAAATTATGCATTAGAAAAATGACAATAATTATTCCATTTTGTATCTCAATAGTGCAGTAGAGTTTAGTTAATTACATTCACTTGTTCGAGGAGAAAAGTGACGTAATGCATTAAATATCTTCTTTAGGATTAAAATGCTAAACATAGACTATTCTTTATTCATCAGTATTTCCCTGTCGGCTGGTAATCGAGCCGATATGTTGTGATTATGCAACAGACTTTCTAACCACTGGTCTATGCTGTCCTACAAAGATGTGACTCAGATTTCTACTAACTGACACTGCATATCTCCGTAAGAAAGAAATAAAGGAAGAAAGCAAGCAAAAAGGATAGAAAAAAGGGGGAAATAAGAAAAAGAGGAAAAAGAGAAAGAAGTTAAAGAATTAATAAGGGAAGGTAGAAAGATGTGAACCCAACAGATACTGGTTATTATTAGCCACGCCGTCTCGGATACGTCTACAATGCAGACTTTTTAGACCAGCATACTCGCAATTAAAATGGAGTAGCACATTCATAGCAACTGTAACAAGGACTTATTCCGGTCAGTTAACGAGGGCTAGAACATGATCATTTATATCTATTGCGTGTGCTAAAGTACAGAATATCGATGAATTTGACTGTTTTGTTATACTTCCGTAACACAGCGAAGGGAAGTGGATACTAATACGTAATAGAAAACGTATTAAATAGTGTCTGCAGGTAAATGACTTTTATTGCTGTGCTAAAGCAGTCTCATTTTTTTATTAAACCAGTGCCATTTCCAGCCATAATATTGGAACTAGGCTATAACTTTTATATCGACACCATTCTGGCGCCGCTAACAGAAACTGTGGATATTATTTAGGAAATAAAATATTTACGATTGTCTGCCTCTGTCTGGTATAAATGTAAATGCATTCCATATTAAGATTCTTAACACATAATCTTTGGAATTTTATGTGACCTATAACGCCCAAGCAGGACACTTTGACTTGAGCTATAAAAATGTTTTATATTTGGAAATAAACGTTTGAAATTCATCAATGTCGTTATTATAATTCTGTGGTTCATTTACAACTAACATATTAATAAATTACAATGACATCAAAAATAAAAATAAAATCTGCCATACAAATATTTTTATACCTAGGAGCTATATCAGGACGTAGTATCAGCTGATTTTATTTTTTACTCATAATTACACATTATCTCCTTGATACAAACTTTTGTAGTTAATTCTAACTACTCTAAATTATCTGCAGTTAATGGAAGTCTGCAACTTAATTCAAAAGTATACTACTAAAGCGAACAGTTCATCTACACCGTACACAATTGACTTTATTTTAAAATATTATTTGCATCCTAATTAACTGGACTACTGATTCTGCTTCTACTGCAAACCTGGACCTGTCCATAACTGATGTATCCAGACCTCTCCTCAACCTGAAACGCACAGTTAATAACAGTCATTGGGAAGAGTTGTTGGTACTTCAGGATGTCTATTAATGTCCTCACTTACCTTCTTTTCTTCTTATTACTTGTGTCATTTCTGCAATATCCATTTCCTCTTAATTTCTCAGCTTGTTGGATTAATATATTAATATATCATCCATAACAGCTCTTATCACCATGACATAACTCTCATGGATCCCCTTGGTTCGTGTTCTGAGTTACATGCTGCCTTATTATAGTACTGATGAAACTAGACACCTCATCCGTCATTTACTCTAAACATTTATGATAATCTTTATTTAATAATATGTGCCACACTGTACTACTCTTCTTCCTTGATGAACATTGTGTGATCTAAGACATTCGTATATTACCTGTATCCTTTCTAATGAGACAAAAATAATTGTAATTTTTCATTTCCAAAAGCAATTGCTATTTTCAGGAAAGAAGTTGACTAGATTATAGTAGGTTTCTGAACTTACCGAATCACAGGCTTGTAACAAATACACTGTAAGCCCATGATGTGATAGATCGCATTTCTGTTGTTATTGCGGTTCTCTTAGGGATCACCGCCAGATTAACTTATTTGTGTACATCATATTGATATTTGTAGTTCATACACCAGCTGGGTTTACGTAAATATAACCAAATATAGATTGAAGAAACTTTAACTCAGTACTTACTATTCTTAATGTCAGATTTTGTGTATTTTCTGCATCGTATCTTACAAGAAATGCCAGTTACAGTGAGATGTTGGATGCTATTCGCTTCATACCACCACGGGTGGCCGAGGTCGTTAATGCGCGGACTCTGAGCGGGAGGTCTGCGGGTTCGGTTCCCATCAGAACCGTCCTCCCTGACTGAGGTTTTTCCCAGGATTTCCTCAGTCCTCATAAATGGCAAATGCCGGAGGTATCCTAAACTTAGACCTGCAACGTTTTCTTCTTTAAAAATAAATCCTTTCCCAATATATAATTTCACCTCATGTATCATCAGTGTTTCATCGCCTATGGTGGGTGGCTCTGTAGTAAAACGGGCGTTAAACAGCGTTCTAATCGCTTCATGTTTAAAAAAATGAACGGTAGTAAGTTTTTGCATACGTAATATTCCTTTAAATGAATAAATCTATAAGAATTGATTTTAAAGATATTTACTTTTCTAAAATATGGATTTCATAACTCTATCCAGGCAAAATGACTCGCTTGTGTGTTTAGTTTTAAGCATTCCAAATTGTTATTTATAAACTTCCGTTTGTAAAATGTACCGTTATGGGTTATATTTACTTATTGTGAAAAAAACTTTCTAAAGTTAATTGCTAAAGGTTTCAGCATGCAGTTTAACTTGCGCTCAGAGAATAAAAAAAAAAAAAAAAAAAATTGAGAATTCACAAACTTTGGTCACAAGATAGCTCATGTAGCAGAAAATGCACGTTTTAAAAGTTTAAGCCTATATTTAGATTAAGAAAGACAGAAGCAAAGTAATTTTGGTAAAACAGATGTATTTGGGTTTTGTTAAAGCGAATTGAAATACATTGGTTCTGACAGGAATTTAAAACTAATTTTGTAGATTTAGAAACATACACCAAATTTGTATACTCGGTGAAGATATTGCATCTTCTGTAGGGTGATAATTCAGGAAGATGTTCAATTTTAAAAGTCCTATTTTATTATATATTGGTAATAAAATTCGGGTTTTCACAATTAGCAATAAATTCAAATTTGTACCCATTGCTTCTTGTAGACTTTCTAATTTATGGCTTTCTTGAAAAATGGTTCTGTATTTGAGTGGATAGTTGAAAGAAGGGCATGTTTATAATATGGTGTTTTGAGAAATACTTTTCTGAAATATTTCAGTCGTTACAATATTTTTTTAGATATTGTAAGTAAGAATTACACACGTCAAATGTAATAGTATTATTGCTGAAAAAACATTTTCATTAAACTTATTGAAAAAAAATCGTAGTAAAAAGTTGCAATGAAAAACATTTGTTAAATCAATTCAAGACTGTTTAAAAATTGTTAGATTGTAATTTAAATTGTCTAAATATGGGTAACTGGTATATTTGGTGCACTTACATAAATGTGCATAATTATGCCATATTTTATTTAAGAAACATTAACTGTTACAAGTATGCAAAGTAACTCCACTCATTCCAAAATAAGATATAATTTTCTTATTTTAAACATCTGAACAGTTTTACTTCCTTTAAAGCATACAAATTTTATATCGATTTTATTAAACATAAACAATAGCATTCTTATGATGTTGCTCCTAATTAATAATCGCCATGCAGAATGTTAAGATCATATACTTTAGAACATTAAAACAGCCTATCTCATATTGTCACAAACCTACATGTTAACCTTCGCATTTATTTACTGCTATTTCTTATATTCGTTATGCATTTATTTATTTGGCTATGCGCTTAATTATTTTCCTGCTGACTAATAGGGTTATGACACTTGTACTGTATATTTAATCTCACCTTTACATATAATGTTACGAACGCAGAGATTTTCAAAAAAATTAGGTATAGTGTTGAGAAAGTTTTCTGTAATTCAGCGGTGCCCAAACATGATAATTGCATGGAATCTCCTTCGGTCCTTTGTTTACCCCTTACCACTAGTGTAGGTAAGACATGCAGTAAAAGGCTCCTGTGGTTTACTAGCATTGGAGCAATGACTGCTGGAGTTCAGTTTCAGAGTGTCATGTTCAGTATCCAGATATATATTGCACATTACATTTTAGGAAGCATACTTTTATATCTAAGTTGTTGTTATGCTCTTTTTCTGTATCCAAGATGACGATGTAGTTAAATGCCTTAATAGCAATACATTTTTACCGTGTTTTCTGTTGTAGCATTGTAAGGAATTTTAAAAAAATCACCATAATGACGTCAGCAAAAATATTTAGGTAAATATGTTAATTGTTAGGGCGTGCATTTGACTACCTATATTAATTTATTCCTTAAAAGTTTAATTATTTATTAATCGGGTTTTTTCCGGGTGAAGAACACAAGAGTGGTGGAACACAAAAATTTAAGAGTGGTGGAACACCAAATTTTAAGAGTGTAAAGCACTAAAGCGTCATGTTTCTAATATTGATAATGTAAACTTTTCTTACAAAATGGCGGAACTTATTGATATAACAATGAAGGCAGTTAGTGAAGTTGAATTTATCAGAGAATGCTTCATAATAGAGGCTGAGGAAATGTGTCCCAATTCAGTAGTTTAAATATGCAAGTATACTGTAACCTGGGATGTCATTTGAACAAAACAATTAAAGTAGAGAATAAACACTAACGTGTTATTTCTTGCTTAGGAAGGAACATCAGACAGAACTGATGATTAATTCACTGTATTTTTTAGGGAGGTGCCCTAAACCAAGGCTTAGAATGATTTATTCCTTAAAAAAAGTAATTTCCCAATGTATCATTTCAGCCCCTGCATTATCAGTGTCCGCCACCTGTGGGGCCTCAGTAGTAAGCGCGGGAGTTAAATTTATTAAAAAATGGTTTGCCTCCTGAGCAGTGATTCCCTGCACTACTTATTTCTAAACAAACATTGATGAATTAAGTAAATGCAATTCATGCCATAGAAGACATGGCAGAAACGCAAGCTGAGCTGAAAAAAAAATTAAAGATGTAATTTTTGCCATTATCATTCCACGAATTGGGAAAGGCATTACAACCTCCTAAGCCGCCACTGGGACATAGTTATCACAGGAGACTTTTCTAAACATTTAAAAAGGCATGATCGCATCATTCTTTGGAAGTGGGTGCAAGAAGTGATTTCACCTTTTCCTGTTCTGCCAATGTTTGAGCATCGCTGTTCTATTTGAAAACATTAGTGCCTTTTTAACTATATATACAGTGATTTCCATTAAATCTACAAGCATATAATTCGTTAAAATTTTTCTTAAAAAATCTTGTAGCTTCTATGAACTATGAGGATTATGAACCAGATAATACAACAAAAGCAACACAGATTGTTTCTATGCTTGGAATAGGCAGTTAATAGTTGCAAATTATCGGTATTAACAAAAATATCAATGTTAAGCGCGCAAAGGTATATTTTCCAGTATAATTATTCTTTTGACACTGGCATTGAATTCAATGTTGTTTAGTTCCATATCCACTTGAGTAGAACTTGTGTAATTTTTATTATTATATTTCTGTACGGACTGCGACGACGTCATTAATAATTCTGCTTTCAGTTCCCCATGGAGAAGAGAGCCATTAACAATTAAATGTAAGAAATTAAAATTGTTATCGATACAGATGAATTGGGTTTGCAACAGCACGAGTTGACTGTAACCGTCAGTTAATTTATTTGCAGTTACTGATGTTCAATAGATTCCTGAGTATTTGAGCAAGGCGCTAAAATTCAATTGCACGATGTAGTGCTGGCATTGCACGTGGAGTGACACTAAATCGAACGCCCTTTGTAATACTGCATTTTTCAACGTCATGTAATTTATGGTTATTTGTTACCTTTTGCAAATGTATATTAATTTATTGATATGACGTCCGCAATATAGTATTTATAGCGATGTTCTTCTATTTGCATATTTTTAAATGTAAGCCTTCACAGGCAGTAATAGATATACTTATAGCAGTCCATGACTATAATAATGACCCGTCAATAATTTAGCATATCAGAAGTGACTGTTTCGTTACCTAAATATATCGTATAATCAATATACGAGAGTGATTCAGAAAATAAGTTACACCTAACACCTCCAGAGCAACAATTTTATGACCAAGATATTGCAATACAATATGACATAGATATGCCGCAACCTTTTTCTACAGAATCGTTGTCTCTGTAAGCACGTTTCTGCAGGTTTTACTTATATTTCAATTCCCTTACGATAAAAATACGTTCCAGATAGCCCTATCTATTGAGATACCCAACACCTGTGTAGTTTCCACGACAGACACACTGCGATTGCTGAGAATCATGCATCAGCCTGCAGTACAACGTCTTTTGTGCTTGACGGTTCTCTTCCTTGCCGAGCAGCATCAGTAACGTCTGCACAGCCTTATCCAAACAACTGGCATGATTTCTATGTCTGGACGCGACATTATATTTGCTCCATATACGGCCAAAATTTGACGATGAATCCTCATGCAATTGGGACGCTTTGCTCACAAAGGTCGTACTGTTTCCAGTTGACGCGTCATTATATATACGAGGTTATTTCTACTACAGCGAAAGTAGTTCTATAGAAAGATACGAACATGGGGTGTGTTCTCCGCAAGCACCGCTCTTACTACGCAGTGTTGGCAGATTAGGGCAATGGGTAGCTTACTTTTTGAGTCCTCTTTGTGTTGGTTTTTCCATACGACTAAACCCATTTAATACAACAGAAGTGGATTTACATTATTAGTCATAACACTTTTATTTATTTGCGTATTTGTTTTTCAGTCATTTTAATGAAAATTCAATCCCTCCGCGTTTCAAAGAACACATCTCCGAGAATTTCAACGACAACAGGAACTGTGTTCACCCCTAGTCCTATTGTGCTGATGACTGCGCGCAGTACACTTCAAGTGTTATTTGCATCTTTGATTGTTATAATAGTTCACTCGAGTTTCTATCAGTGAATTCAAATAATGCTAACGATGTCAACCCAAACATATCACCCCATTAATCCTGTACACCAATTTGTAGATTGTGTGTACACGTAAAAATAATAAAATATTAAAATGCACCATACCAGCAACGTCTGTCAGTCCCCTTGAACCCGCCTTGAATGCCCGAGGTCCTTAAGGCGCGGACTCGTAAGTGAGAAGTCTGGGGTTCGAATCCCACCGGCACCGTCCTTCCTGACTGGGTTTCTTTCCAGGTTTTCCTCAGTCCTCATAAATGGCAAATGCCGGGGAGGTACCCTAATCATAGGCCTGGAACGTTTCCTTCCTTTAAAAATCCTTTCCCAATTTATCAATTCACCTCATGTGTCATCAGTGTCCACCGCCTGTGGTGCCTCTGTAGCAAAAACGGGCGTTAAACACTATTCATTTATTATACAGTCTCGCTGAGAAAAGGGTTTGGTCTTCTAGATCTTCTAGCTTATGGCCGTATTAATTCCGAACAGAGCTCGTAAATTCAAATCATATCCTAAAGAGAGACGTTGCAAGGCACTAAAGTCACATAAGATAATAAAATCTATGTTACATGTTATTACTATGTGTTATCACTTAAATTCAAATTTTCAAATGTTTCTATTGTAACCTTTTAAGCCTTTCTTAGCAGCGGATTCTAATATCTGAAATATTCAAAGCGATTTACAATGAAAGAGGAATCGAATCCGCAAACCTTTGGGTCTCCAGGTGAATGCGTTACTCCGGAATCTCTGTGAACGACATAGTATGATTTATATAACTAAATGTATTTGAACTACAACGTACCATACATTTACAAAATAAATCCCTCTCTTCCTTAGCTACTGAGCACAAATATATTTATCTTATAGTTTAGTTAGCAGTTCCAAAGTTGGACAAGTTTTTCTAAATTCGTCGCAAAGATGTAGCACATTGGTTACTAGCCCAACAATTCATGAAAAATCAGAGGTGAAATGACAGTCGTGTAAAACCTTAAGATGTGATAATCTCAAAATGAAAGATCTGGTTTATTATATCAAGATCAATCCATCTGAAACGATGTTCGTCTTTCATGTCTCATGGAAAGTTTGGTTTTGTGCTATACAGTAAACCGGTGGAGTGAGACAAGTTTTCTGTAATCAGCTTAACAGTGAATTTGTGGATATTCAGTAAACAACAAAATATTTTGACTCATAGTAACGGTTAGGACCACTGCCTAAATTATGTGAGTTTAGGCTCAATGGCTAAGTAGCAAATGAAAATTAAGAATCAAATTGTATATCTATATTTGATATAAGCGCCTTGTAACTTGGACTTCTCACACATTTTACATTGCATTTTGAAAATTTATATTTTTATAACTTATAATGACCGGTTAGGCCTTGCTAACTTGATGTCTTATTAGCATAGAAGTAAAGTCTGACGGCATCAAGTCTGGAGCTTGTAGAAGGCATTACTTGGCGCTTTCTCACCGTTAAACTCAGGTTTATTTTCATGCCTGAAGCACTACGAACCTGCCTATTAACTGCCAATCTTAAGGCCGATCACACCGAGATATTAACTTTAATTCGTATTTAATTCTCCTTTATTTAGGAGTTGCATCTGACCGTCAACCATCGTATGCTGATCCGTCATTAAACTTGAAATAAGTTAATTGGTGTATATTTGGCCATTTAACGAGTTAATTCTCCATTGATTTTTCATCATGGCAAGGTGTATATTGCATTTGATACTTGAAGACTGCATTATTCCAAGAATGCTTAAGATAATTTCCGAAAGACAAAATTTTTTTAATAGCATGCATGAAAAACATTTTCAAATGCTGTTTCGGCTGAGTAAAGCTTCGGCATTGGATATTTTAAGTTCTGTAGAAGATAACCTAGCATTTCCAACATCTGAATCTTTTTATAATATTGCAATAATGCTATAAGTCTTCTTATTATTACATCTTAAATACTTCACAAAAGAGGAACCTTTACGTGTAGGTTACGTTATGTTACACTAATGAGGTTATGTCTTCCCATTTTCGAAAGTTGGTTATCTGAATTGTCAAGCGCTCGTTATAAAATTAAATGTAACCGTAAGTAGCGTATTTTGTTTGCTTAAGGATTTCTAAGTGAATGTACTGTACGAGTTAAGGCTACAGGAAGTGCAGGTGTTTTAGTAGAGCAACGGCTCAATGAATTGCGCATCGAGTGAGTGCTGGTATAGCTCATCTTCATCCCTTACATTACTTTCTGTTCTTTCTCTTCATTTCTGATGTGCAATTGTCATGAGTAACGATGTCCGGTATTTTTCAAACGGCGATGATGGTTGTATAGAGTATTCTTTGCTCTATCCATGGCTTTTAAGTCACGAATTTTCCATAATTCAGAAGGCCGCGATGAATTAAATCCAAATTAGCTAATTGACTGCGTATTTATTTTGGTGAGATACAAAATATGTAATTGTGAATAACTTTCGCAATTAACTTAAATGTTAATTAGCTAGTTCTCATTTTGTAATAAATTGGTGAGATCGGCCCTTAGACTGGATTTGCTGTAGGGACAGATAGCCTGAGTTTCTTTGGAGTTTCCTCTCATGTTGAAAAGAGAGATGCCCGGTTATTATTTTTAAGACCCAGTTAGCATGTGATGTTAATAGATTAATGAAACGAAACAAGCTCAACATATGAGAATGGGTGCTGAATGTGATGGCAATAGTAATTTTTTTTTCACTCGCAAGCATAGGAGCCACCATGATGATTAAAAGGGAAATAAACGAAATAACTCTATGAGTATTGCACAAAATGCTGCTTGCTGCTTTTGTTCTATTCTATACTTCTTTAAACTTAAGTTTAGATATGGGACTAAACGAACCAAACGCAAGAAACAATGACTGTGTACTAATTTTGCTACCAATGTATTTTCTTTTATTATTCATGCAAGAGATTAACCTCGACAAAGTTTATATTTCAGGCTACTGTTTTATTCCTGATTTCTGATCGTTGATAACAAATAGATGGTAGCGAAAGACTGCAGTGTGGCAATATTTTCTGCACAGCGTATTTCTCAAACTTGTTCTTTTATCTATTAATGTATTTTACCTCAATATTTATATAATTTAAAAAACAATAAAGCGCACGAAATGTTCCTTTTTTGAACGGTGTTTAACGCCCGTTTTACTACTACTGAGGTACCACAGGTAGTAGACATTTATGATGCATGAAATGAAATGTTTTATTGCGAAGGGAATATTTTAAGCAAGGAAAGTTTCAAACCTAACTTTAGGGTGCCTACCCATTTATGAGGAACGAGGGAAACCTGAAAAAACCTCATTCAGGAAGGACGGTCCTGGCAGGATTCGATACCCAAAACTCACGTTCACGAATTCGCGCCTTAACAAACTCGGCCACCCGTGGCGGTTTAATAATAAAATTTACCGAGGACTATAACAAGTTTTCAGATTGTAGGAAAACGTGAAAGTTTAAAAGGTTACATGGTTTTCCATCCAAATGCGAATTTGCAAACTAATTTTTGGAGTGAGAATACATTAATTTAAGATCGTAGATCTATAGTTTCGTTGTTATTGACGCAATCAATATTATATTAATTGTTCGCAAATATTGATAACCTACCCTGATTTCCTATCTTACAAACAGGGTTCAAAAACATTTTTACATATTTTTTGTTAATATATTTTAAAGTATTCTTCGTAACGTAAAACTCTTTACCTTAATTTGGTTAGGGCGGACATTTCAAGTAGAAGAATTTTGCTGTCAATATTTATTTTAAATCGAGTTTGTTTAAGCTATAAGTCATCGAACAAAAATAACCGGCAATTTGTGTCTGTTCATACTTCATATAAATAAAATTGCTAGAATATATAATAATATATTAAAATATAATCGTTAATTGTGATCTCATTTTGGGTCAGACACCTTCGATTAAACAAAGTATTATTAGATATCTCTCATATTCTGTGTTTTAAAAACATTTTCCGTAGAATTAGTTCAATTTCCATATTTATTTTAAAATCCATTTTTATAGCCAAGTTCGTCTTCCTTCATTCTTAATGATACTCCAGTTGGCTCGAAGTCTTTATATTAAGGCTTTACATTAGTACTGCAGCTACACAAAGGAGAAATTAAGCTTATAGACTCGACCAACGAAAAACCATTTTAAAATAACATCGTGGCTCTTAAACAACATGTTTTAGAATAAACATTAAAAGCATGTTATACTAGTCGTGCTTCTTTTTCGTTTTCTTCTTCTTTTAAAAAGCTAAAACCCCAGATCGATGCTTTACCTGACGCAGCGACCTCTGCTTTCTCTACCTCCGTCATATGATTTCATTAATATAGAGGAGTAGTGCAGGGGGGTATGTGATCAGCATGCGAGCACCGTATCGGTCGCCATCATGCGGCTTTCTAAATGGAAGAACGCCACCTCTCCATAAGGCAGCTCCCCAATTATCCTCACGGGACTGGGTGGATTCCGTTTCAGACCTCCCTACTTACAAAAATTCCTAACCAGGTACCGAGAATCTAGCCCGGGTCATCCCAGCCAGCAGTCAGCAACGCTAACCACTAGACCAAAGAGGCGGTCACTAGTCATACTAGGCTATTGCACCCTGTGAGAATGGTTTTTGAGGAGTTATATCTAATAGTATTTCATTAAAGCCTCTCCTTTGATTATAACCCTTTCTGCCTTGGGCTGTTCCTGTCCCCCCTCTCTTTCTCTCTTCTCAACGTTTATAGAATGGAAGAATCTTTCAGTGCTGTACACATAAGAATGGGACAAAACACTTGCTGCATTGTTTTTCTGTATTTATATTTGTTTATTTAAGAGTTCAATCAATGTATTTAACATTTCGTTCACACTAGTAATACCGGAGATATTAGGACATAGAAAAGGTGGCTGTTACCAGCTAAAAGTTCATGGCTTGCGAAGTACCATCAATGGGGTGGTTCCCACAGGAAGTCGTGCGGTACGAAACAATATGTAGGAGCGTTTTCTCAAATTGCTTCATAATGATACTCGTTGTACTTTCATGCGTTATCTATATAAAAAAGGGAATTCACGTTCAAAATTAATTATATACTCTAGAAATAGTTAGATTAACTATGTTGATTTTTACTTTGTTACATACTTACGAGGAATGATGCATTAATAACAGGCTTATCAATTAATTTAGAAACATATTAAAAATACAACGTAATTGGCTAAAACTAATCAAGAGAATGTATAAAACCAAATTTTATGTACAAAAAGGTGTTAACAAGCAAAACAATTTACACAATGCTGCAAACCGAATAAGCGCCTATCAAGCATATGAATAAGGAAGAGAGCATGTCGTACATTAAAATGGTGAAACATGACGCAGTTTTTCTTCGGGTACCATTGGCAGGAGAAAAAGAAATTGAAATCATTGTTTCTTGCGATCGTTTCAGGAATTTTGACTGCTCACTTCGTAAATGAAATGTTTGTAGGCTATTAAAATGTATTTCTTATACAATGTTACTATGAATTATAAGATTTATAAACAATATTGACAATACCCTCCTTTCTAATGATACTGTGCACCACTTATATTAAAATATCAATTTAAATTTTATAATGATTATTACCCTCATATGAGGTCATCTTAAAATCGACCAATGAAATGAAACAAAATTTTGAACAATGAAATGAAACAAAAGTTTTAATTTTGACCAATCACA
Organism: Metallyticus violacea; assembly: GCA_030762175.1. Lineage (NCBI taxonomy): Eukaryota > Metazoa > Arthropoda > Insecta > Mantodea > Metallyticidae > Metallyticus > Metallyticus violacea. The sequence continues at coordinate 250,857,055 of CM060846.1, read as the reverse complement.
GCCGAATTACGGAGTGAAATTATTGAAAAAAAATTATCTAATCTGCTTTGTGGGCGCGACGTGCGTTTGTCTTGTGGTCAGTGTAGCCAAATATATATCTTCACTATATGTTTCCCGAACATGCATCACTGACACTTTTGCTAGAGGCGGCGGGGAGCTATTGATAGTATCAAAAGCATGGACAACCGACAATCACAACACAAACTAAAGGGTTCTTTAAAACGTTTTGGTGATGCGTCAAATTGTGATTTTTTTATTTGGTTTATTTATGGACGCTCTTTAACATCTCAGGTCATCAGCCTCCCATTCTATTCAGGGCGTGAAACGGCCGACAAATTTTGCTCAGACGCCTCTTTTTTTCAGGCTTGAATCTTTATCGTGCCGTAAATGTACGACACGGGACCCACGGCTTTACTTCCCTTCCGAAGGAAGCCACACTTAGGATTTTTACGCCCAAATCCATCGGTCCTGGCCGGGATCGAACCCGCGATCTTGGGTTCGGTAACCATAGTGGTATGGTAACCACTACGCCACTAGGACCGACAAATGTGCAAATTAATCATATCAATAGGAATTGCAAACCTCAAAATACAAAGAAAAATAGAGACACTGTATGTTATTTTTCCTCGGTTGGTATTAGAAAGTCGAACCGTAGCGATTGTAATAGTCGATTGTGTCCATTTCGGTATCACGGTTTCTGAATACATTAGATATACATTGTAATATTTTATACAAGTGTTAATATTCGTTCGCGAATTTCCAATAAAATCACTTTTATTCTTATTCTATTCATGAAATAGCCCTTAACACATATTTTGCTCTTCTCTATTGCCATTACTGACAATTGGCATTCTTTTGTCGCAAGATTGCTTGAACAAAGTACAAATATACAATTATTACAATTTTTTAAGCCAAGTTTAGGGGATTTATATTTTCATTCTTATTTTATTCGCGAAATAGTACTAATAAACTCACTGCGTTCGTAAAATTAGCAGTAATCTTAGACTCTCTGGTGATATTGCTTGTGATAAAATTTAGAATATTGTCTTCAGCTTCAATTATTAAATAAGTCAAAAGTTAAAACGCAACAATGAGGTTAAATTCTTCTTGCACTGCTTTTTGTAGCCTGTTGTTTTCTTTTCACTTCATCTAGTAGGCACTAGCGCTAATAGTTTGTATGTTTCACAAATTCGAAAAGATTCCTCTTTATTTTAGCTCTCAAAGGTATTGCGTTCTATATTTTAAGTTTATTCTAGTGTAACAAAAATTTATATAAAGATAAAACTTTTATAGTTAAAATTATAATTTGAAGTTAAATATTCTAGTTCTTCAATGGAAGTTAAACATTTTTTTACTTACGTAAAAACATTTTCTTATCAGGACAGCCTAATTTGAAAGACAGCTATATATTTTATCCATCGTGTATTAATACTTTTCGCTTTGCATAAGTTAATAAAATCTTGGGGCAGTTTTCAGGTTGAAAATAATTTCCTTCGTGGTACCGTTTGGCTTAAATGTAGGTCTTGCTATCTTCCTGCATGATGTGTACTCAAAGGAAAATTCCTATGAATCAGGACTGGAGTTAGCAAAACCTAACTTCCTCGTGGGGAGAACACTCTTTCAGAAGCCCAAAACTACCGGAAAATGTGAATGAGTTTTCTGTTTTCCTTCAGAATTACTCATATTTCCACAATAACTGCTATATAGGTTAAATGAATGTTCGCTGTATATCCTCTAATAATGTTAGGGTTCCAGTCAATATGTTTGATATGGCTTACTACCGAAAGAAATTGGTTTCTGTTTGCTTCACAGTCTAATTGGTTGGTTAGCGTGCAGTACACAGCTCAGCTGTTTGCTGACACAGCATTAACTCCCAACAAACTGCTTTAGTTCTGGGCAAAGTTTTATGTCACTGCAGCTAACAGCTGAGATAATACAATCCTATTTGTTAATACGCTATTAATACAAAGCCCACTAACCCAAGAATACTAGCCAACTATTAAATATAAAAAAGTATTTAAAAAAAAAAAGATTAATAGCAACAGTGACATGCATTTGATTCTGAATAGGCTTTTCGAATGCGTTTAGTTAGCCACCAGAATCCTTCACTCTAAGCCCTAATAGTAGTAATAACGAAGAATCGTATTATTTATTTTTCAAAAATGTATTTATATTGCAGCTTAAGAGTATTTTAATTTCTTACAGTTGACCTTGCTTTTGTTTATGTACATTAAAGATTCTGCAATATGTTATTTTATTTATATTGTAAGTAATTACTATCACCCTAAAAATTAAAATGTTCTTTTATAGAGTTAAAATTATAAAGTTTGTACGCTCTAAGGTATGCTTACTTCGCGCAATAGCGCAGGTACCGAGCGAAAATCCTTAATAAAATAGTTTTCTGGCAACTCCTACATTACTTACATATATAGCCAGAGAATGAACAATCGGTGATGTATCTGTAAAGAAGAAACAAGCTAAACATGTTTAAATTCGGTAGATACACAACACAAATAAAGCTAGTATTATTATCACCTTCACAATACGGAAATCGCTCGCTATATCTAAGTTTTGTAATAAAATGTACCTTACTCAACAGTGTTAAAATAAAGAGCAATGCAACAATATGAAGTAAAGCAAGGCAGCTGTATATGACATATATCTTACTCAGCTGTGTTAAAGTAAAAAACGAACGACCACCAAAGGAAGGTTTAATAACAACAACTTGCGCAAACAGCACAATGACGGTCGACCGCTGGGAGATTAATTCCTTTAGAGAAAATTATATCTTTGGTTTATATTTCATTAATTCAGTGCATTCATCGCTGTTAAAGTGAATGCAAAACCGTGAGTATTCTCCCCGTATTCGAATGTATTCTTGAACATTGGAAGGCGATAAAAGAGAAGTGAGGGAAGGAGATACGAGCTTGCTCTCGGCATACCAGTCATAAGACGTTCCTTAACATTCAAGCGGAGCAACTCCAGACTATTAATTTTCAGGGCCACGGTCGCTTTCTTTCTTTGCCGTTATCGATTTCTCTATTGGCCTTTCCAGCTTCGTCCAGGAACGGCCGCCTCTTCCCCCTCTCCATCATATTTATCATTGCCTCGTCATAGGTTAAATCAACTCTGCCTGTGCACATCCTACAGACCAACAGAAACATGTCTACTCCTGCTTGATCATCAATACACATATTTTAAATGTTCTCATATTGGTGGTGAGTGAAAAGAGTTCTGTGTTGCTATTATTTCATTTTATTTTCCGCTATTATTTATATTAGAAATCCCTTCTTTCATTAAACATGTTTGTATGTATAAATACATAAACATTATTGTGATTATGGATGAAAGCACTAAATTAAATAAAGAATGGTTTCTCTAGAAAAGTCTGAGGTTTTATTTAGTTTTCGCATCATTGAATAAAAGAAAAGGCGAAAAATCGAGCTGTACACTTCTAACACTCCATTTATTTCAAAATAAGGAATTACAAGCTAATTATTTTCCAGCAACATTACATATCATGTAATACAAAGAACTACATTTTAATTCACATATTTTTGCCATATAACAGCTTAAACAGTTTGAACTTCCGAAGTATAGTTCATACAAAAAGAACAGAACGGAATTAAGAAAGAAAGACCAAGAAATAAAAAACTGCATTCTCTTAAGGCCATCATGAGGCTTGCTTTTTATATATATAAAAATAGAGTCATTTTATTACACTACGGCCGAAATGTAGAGTTATTTATTCTATTTCAGTGTCTAAGATTCTGTAAATTAAAGTGTTAATAAAACGACAATTACTGAAATAAAGGAATAAACATATCGCTATATTATGCACTTGACTGTGGTGCTTTCAAAACTATACTGAATAATTACGTAACCTACAGCATTAATGTAACAAAATGCGTTTACCTTATATATTTATCACTAACACCTAAAGGAGTTTCGTCATAGCTTTAGGTGCAGTAAAGTAAATGTAAATACATCATTTATTACCATCCAAATAAATTCTAAAAATTAATACAATTAACAAAATTTATTCAGTAACTTGTAATAGAAAACCTTTGTGAATGTTACAAAATTCTGAAATATATAACTAACACGATTTATTATTGCTTTGTTTAAATATATATTTGCATGCACTATAACCTTTATAATTACAAAATTTCTGGTATGTTAGGGACTATATAGTAAAACTTAATTTTCTTCTGCAACAAATAGAGTATACATTTAATTATCAGCAAAATCAAAAAAAATTTGGTACAATGTCATTTTGGGTGAAACATGAAAGGTAGAAAGACTTTAATATGTAATGGGTTTAGAGCTCAGACGTTGGGATCAACAAGTTATCCTCTACATATCTTTAGATGCAATGTACAATGTGGTTTCCAAGTCAATGTTTAGGATCGTAACCTTGCTACATGGTGAAACTTTCTTCCGAATGGTATTGCGTAATACTGAAGGGATTTATATATTGTTTCTGATCCACATTTCCTTTAATTTCACAATATTTGCGGAAAAAGTCCTCAAATTAACAGACCCTCCATTAAGTTTAAAATTTAGCAATATGCACTGTTAAAGATATTCTGCCCATTGTGTTGCTGCACATGTATTCTTTTCCTGATAACAAAGCGCTCATTTTTGGATTCATCTCTATAAAGTACTTAGAGCAAACAGGAAGTGTCCATTGGTGGTGTTGTCTAGCCCATTGGAGCCTCTTGTTTATGTTGATATCCGCAGACACACTCTATTTGTGTAGTTGTTAATATCTACTACTTTTGCACGTATATGCGGGGTTTTAGATTTGCTCCTTTTACTGGTAATTCCACTAATACTGTCATTATTTTTATAGTTTTGCGAGGTTATCTTAGTAGTGGTAAATCTTAGTTGCTACTTATATTTGTGTGGTGGGCGTATTCCACTCTCCCAATAGATACACCTTTGGCAATATGACGAATGGATAATCCTAGCTTTCTCAATGCAACAATGCAACAAGGGGGGCATAGCAAATATGTAACCACTTTAACTGGCACCAACAAATTAAACTGCATTCAGTACATTTACCTAGCAGCGTGATCTTTATGCACTGTGTGGTTATGTAATGGACGATTTTTGGAACTGCTCCACGCGTAACGGCAGGTCTGTCGGCAAAGCTAGTACCGCGATGAATAGCAGTCGGAGAGTAGGCAGCTATGACTGTCACATAAGTCTTTACTAACACATAAACACTAAGAGATACATTTACTCTAGCAAGCAAGAAAATACTATAACTGCCCCCCTTTATTTTCCATACATTTCTGACATCGGCTTATGGCATTATCCACTAGCCTGTGAGAAATGTCTTCACAAATATTGCTTTTATTTCACCTTATGTGTGTGAACTAGTCTTGTAAACCTTTTCCTTCATTATACCCCAAAGATAACCGCAGAGCGTTAAATTGAGGCACCAAGGGGGCCATATATTCTTAGTGAGTCTCTGTCGTGGAATATATCATGAAGTGCATGCAAAGACTGTATGTGTCGTTAGAAAGTCGCGAACCTACCTTCCCTCACAGTTGATTCGGGGAAAATTTTTGCAAAAGTCTGCACATACCTATCACAATTAATTACTTCTTAAGAAGTTAATGCTATTATTCTCTCGCCTCTAATGGTGCACTGTACTCCTATCTTATGATCATGCAGCCGGTTGGGTTTTCCTGAATTAACATACCCACTTAAGAGGGACCAAGATTCGCCCATAAAGAAAATAAGATCAAGGTCAATTTCTCGTCGTGCGTGCTATTAAAAAATCCACAAAGTATAATTCTGTATGCACCGTGTTCCCGGTTTAATGTCTTGCACTACAGTAATTTTATAGTGTTATAACTTCAGTAGCCTTGTCGCCGTTCGAACAGAGAAACAGAAAGCTCTCGTTTTTTGAAGGATGATTCTAGAGCACGTCCAAATTAATCTAACGTTTCTTCTATGAGTATGAATGCTTCTCATCAAGAAACCTTTCCGTTTCACGAATTTCGTATACCAATGTGTGAATCGAATTTCGACTTGGAAGTTGAATGTCTAGGAGTCTCTCAAGAAACAATCTTCGTACGTCACGAGCCGATTTGTACGCAGGTACGAATCGTAAATAAATACGCTTTGTGGAAAAGAATATTTGAATAGAGCCATATTAACGTAATTATTACACTGTGTTACGCTTCCTAATGAATACTTAATACACTGTCACGCAACACACAAGAACACATACATTCTTAGTGAAAAACTTGTACTGACCTCCTCTCCGGTTCCCCGGCCGGCTTTCAAGCGTGGGAACGAGACGAGAAATGCAGAGCTCGGTCAACTGCGGCTATCTGCTCATGGAGGGGGCCCCGCGAAAGAAAACCCGCATTAGTACTCTGACGTCTAAGTTACATAGGTTTGTAAGAAAGCGCAGTGATACGTTTAAGAAGCAGAAAAATCATAGTATTTTTTTTTTCAAAATGAAGAATTATTTCTCAATATAATGTGCTTTGAGCTCAACACATTTGGTTCAGCGAAATTTGTTATTCCGTCAGAAAAAGTATCTCGAATTGCATAATACTCGTTTACAGCTCTTTACTCGTTTGCCTCTTCTTCATTCGGAGATTTCATCCCCAAATTCAATGTTTGAGGTTAGAAAAGAGAAAAAAGAAGTCACGTGGACCCAAATCGGGATGAAGGAAAGTCGGGGAACTATTCCTAGCCCAGTTTGTGCACTTTTCCCATCGCAACGGCGGACGTGTGTGTAATTGTATTATCCTGGTGCAGGAATTTCGGTCGCATCTGCTTCAACTCATTATGCAAACGGTCCAATAACGTTACGCCATAACAGGCAGTCACTGTTTTACCCCTTTTTAAATAAATATGATAATCTGTGAGCCCCCCCCAAAACAAGATAACCGCAGGTTTGTTTCCAAGGTGTAGTGGTAAATCCAAGTTTCGTATAAAGTCGCGCAACGGCATCGAAAGGTATTCGGATTATGCTGCAACTTTTCCAAAAACGACTTTGAAATATCCCTCCTGGAGCGATTTAGTCTTTAGTAAACATACGCACTCTCAACTTCTTCCTGTGCAGAAATTCAAGCACGATATTATGTGCCCGTTCATATGAGATGTCTAACAACTAAACAATTTCATAAATCTTCATGCGACCGTCTTTTCTCACAATAGCATTAATTTTATCAACAATTTCTTCAGAAGATGCCCCAATCGGGCGTCAGGAGCGTGCAGCATCTGCAGTGCTTGTATGGCCACGTTTAAATTAATTTATCCAGTTATAAATGGTCTTTAGTTCAGGTGCACAGTCCCCAAGAACTTCCTTTGACTCAATTTGTATCTCAACCGCAATCCACTCTTTTAAATAAAATGTTCTATCATTGCACGATACCCGTAATTTTTCTACGAAATGCCTTGCTTTGGCCACTTAAGATGGCGACCAACAAAGAACTGCGCGTTGCATCCATTTCAAAAGTTGACAAAATCCGTTACAAGAATCACGCTTACCAACAGTCATGCATGCTACTTACAAAAATTTCCGCCATTTCATTGAAATTCATCAGACATCAATCTGCCCCCATATATGTTGCCCGTTGCAACGAAATATAAGACCGCGAATGGACTACCGCAGTATATTGTGTGACCGACAGCTATGGGTAAAGCGTACAATTAACAGTATACGTAACTTCATTTGCTCAATGTCTGTCTGTCTGTCTGTCTGCAAATGAGCCGTCCTTCATTTAGCTGCAACGGACAATTCATTTGACCCTGCATGCAGTTGCAGGTTTCTGTATTGCAAAATCGTCATTCGTATAAAAGCAAAAAAATGTATAGTGATATTTAAAATTAATATGCTATTTATTCAGTAAGTGAACGTAATCATCGCATTATAATGTATCTAAAATTACTTCAATGCTGATTTTGTTTGAATATGAGGTGGTAAATGTTCACTTAAGAATAGATATTTGTATGTGTGTGTAATGTGCATTCAGGTTCAACAGAAAGCAAAAGAAAAAAAAATGTAACAAAGATAAACATTACTATTTCCCTCATTGATTAAGTATCAATTAGAGCATTTGTTTATTCAAGGTTGCTATTGTACATTAAGTGGATTTTGTTAGTTTAAAGTTTTTAATTTTCCACATTTAGTGTGGTAACTATAAGTCTTTGGGATTTTTTTTTTGATTGATTTATTTAAGGACGCTCTGTAACATCTCAGGTCATCAGCGTCCCATTCAACTCAGGGCGTGAAACGGCCGACAAATTTTGCTCAGAGGCCTCTCTTTCAGGTTTGAGTTCCTTTTCGTGCCGTAAATGTACGACACGAGACCCACGGCTTTACTTCCCTTCCGAAGTAAGCCATACTTAGGATTTTTACGCCAGAAAAAATCCATCGGTCCTGGCCGGGTTCGAAACCGCGTTCTTGGGTATAGGAGGCAAATATGGTTACCACTACACCACCAGGACCGACATCGTCTTTGGGATGAAAAACTAAATGCATGAATGGGGCAAAAATTAGCTGTTAATGGTTCGAGGTCGTTATTACCTGAGGGCGAGGGAAATATGCGAAATTGTGCCTCACATAGCAATTTGTCCCAAACGGTAAGCGAATTCCAGCCTGCCTGCTGACAACAGATGATTCATTTAATAGTGGCGGAGGATAAGTATGCTAAAAATATTTAGTAACGCTGTACGGGTATGGCACTTTAACTATTCAGGCATTTCCACAATTTTGATATTTCATGAATGATTAGCGACCATAAAAATTGATTTTCTGCGCCTAGTTTGGCATTTGCTTCCAGGAATATTACAGCTATCTTTAAACGATTCAAACTTCAGAGCAAGAAATCCTACTTCAGCTAAGATATATTTTACAGATAAATTTATGGGAATCACCATTCTTAAAACTCTCAGTGCGACTGCATAAGACGAGAATCCAGAGAACAAAACCTGAGTACAAGTGTTATTAAAGTCGGTTTCGTTTTCCTAATGTGTGCCAACATCTTGGAGATTAAAATACTGTAATGGTATGCGATATAAATATGGCCCTGATGTTCAATGGAAGTTATTGTTCAAATTTATAACTATTTTGCTGCAAACTAAAATTTTATTTAATGCAAGAGAATTTTCATTGTTGGGAAGATTCAGTTTTTCCCATATACTCAGTGATTTCCAAAGCTCAATCGGAGACCATTATGGCAATGTAATGTCAGAGTCAGGCTATTTGTTCTCTGCCTGGATGACCCTGGTTATATTCAAGCGGTAGAAAGTGAAATTTATGGCAAATAAATCGGCGTCTAGACCGGTTTCCTTCGAGTACCAGGTGTTCCCTGTCAATAATTTTGCATCATAATATTTATCGCCGTCTTGAAAACCTCACATCGTGCTTATGGTGAATTGCATTTGAGATTAAAATGGTGATTTTGGTACAACAATGGAGCAGGTATGTTTTCTATAACACGATTAACCTCGTTTTAATCATCTAGTTACCTGGAGAGAAGGAAAATGCTTTAATACTGCTCTTCAGAATGATCTGGACTGTTTTAAAAATTCACCAGTCTCATTGTGAATAGGAACTCCATCAGTTACATTGCTATTTCAACGTTTCACAAACAATAGAGAGCAAATTGAAACAGACTCTCCTTCAAGCAGTGATGGATATAACGCCGGCGATTAGATTTCATTTTTCGAAAAATTTAATTGTCTAACTTTAGAATTTTCTTCAAATGATTTCATATAATTCTCACATTTAACTTTTACGGGCGTTTTCGTTACTGCTACTCTTGATTAATAATTTCCGGCAGAAAGAGGTTCCCTTCTTGTTCATTGCGAGGACAGTTCTTAAACTGGCAACTTATCTCTGTTATTCCAGAAAGCGGTTGAATATTGTCGGATATTCTTAAGTCAAAATATCTTATCACACAGCCAAAGCTAAAGGAGTATTTATTTATTTTAGTATTATTTACAGACAATTCAATTTAAATTTTCATTAATATTTTGACGTGATTAATTAATTAGAGGATATTTGTAATTGAGAGATGTATAAATCATATGAACATGAGTTAAATCCAAAATTATGAATAAATGAAACGTGTATAAACATGTATTAGCCCTGTAGTATTATGGGCCGTCTCTAAGACCGCTCGAGTTCTTATTTATTTTGTATATCTCTCACCCCTCAAGCAGGAAGTGGACACTTCCACATACCTTCTACATTAGGTGCTAGCTTCACATTCTCAAGATTTCACATTGTTAGTTTTGTTCCCCTAAAATTCTGCATTATTGCTGGCAGCGAGCTGTCAAGCACACGTACCATAATTGCGTTTGACTTTCTGATCGCCTACTCTGCACTCCACGGAAGTATTGCCTTTCACTTTGATTTACAATTTATATTTAAACATGTCAGAAAATATGGCAGCTTCTAGATAAGGATATTGCGTTGCACAGATGCTAATTTTGAAAGAAAAAAAACTGAAACGAATTGTTGAAGAATTTATCGACAGTGATGTTTCGGACTTCGAAATAGTAAGTGACCATAACACATCCTGGGAAGAGGAAACAGATGAAACTCAACATAACGCGGTGTATAATCAGATATAGTGGAATATTTCTACGCAGAAATGAAGAATATGCAATAAGTTATGTCCAGATTAGATTTTATGAAAACTCTGGCTAGCAGTCTCACTGGGACACTAGCAACGTAGCCTTTACACCTCTTGAGCTGAGTTTCTCCATCAAACAATCCTGAAAGTAGAACATGAGTTTCAAATCCGACAAGAAGAGCATTTTGAGAAAAGAAAAAACTTGCACCTTCTACCCTCCAAGTCTGAAGAGGAAAACAAGATATCCTTGTCAGCGATGTGGCCTTTCAATTTGCTTGGAGTGCTCCAAAAAACTGTGCGTGAAATGCGTAGAAGAAACTTGTTGCATATTGCTTGCTGTGCTTCGAGGAAATGGTTATTATTCCTTCTGGGAACTAATATGTTTATTTCATTACATTTCTGTATTACTTTGCAATATGCAATATTCCGGCAGTCTAAGATTTTTCCAATTTCCAATACTGTTTTGAAGAAGACCATATACTGTGAACAATTATTCCGACGAGTATTTCAGGATCTCAAAAATCAGAATCGCCCTTCATAATGATGGGCTACAAACAATGTGTAATTTTTATTGTTTGCGTTGTCGTTGAACAAATGCATTATTTAATGTTATATTTTCATAAAATGTACCTCATTAGTGATTGTAAATCCAGTTGCGTTTAAAATAAAAGAAAAGTAAATTATCTAAGAGAAACAACGGCAGGGGTCTCGGAGTTCTTCCATAGTAGTTATGCAATTACAAGTATAATCCTCAATAATGCTTAAGAGTTAAAAATTTTCAGCAAAGAATTAAAACTCTGCTTTAATTGTCGGTAATTTCTTAACAAAGCTATGATATAACTACTACTGTTTTAAAACTTTGTTATCTAAACTTTACATGTAACTTTTAATGACATTGTTATACAATGACAAACATATATTAAATATAATAAAATCAAACTTTCAGTTTATAAACACTTGCAAGACATAAAAATGAAAAATATTTATATAGTGATTTAAATCTCTTAGGGATCATTTAATTTGTAGTGAAAAATGTTTAGTTAAAGGCTCTGTATTCTAATGTAAGAAAGTATAATACAAAAGAAAATAAGAATGATAATTTCGTCAAAAATGAAAACCAACATAAACGCTTATAGCATCGGTACACTTTAGTTTTGCCTTTTGACAATATACAGGTTCTGTCAATTCAACTTATAAGTCCTGAAGATACTTGTCTCTAATTTGGAAGGTTTAGTATGCCTTACAATCAACGAAATGGATAGTTTGTTAATGTAAACACGGGATATTCCCTTCCTCAATATTGTCGATACGGTTAAGCTGTTCCACTACTCCCTAGGCCTGTATGTTTTGTAGGGATTAGTGTAGGAATGGACTGGCCACTTTCACCTCCTTGCCGCCATGCTTCTGCTTATTTCCATACTGTATCGCTCTTACAAGGTATAAACTCCCAATCCGTTGTCACGTGTCCATAATGCGACCTCTGTTTATTAGTGAAAGAAGTGAACTCATTACGCCTCTGAAATTTCAAAGCTTACCTCTGAGCTCCAAGTAACCGAACCAACTTAACAGATAATGACGGTCTGCTTTAACTAGTTACCCATTACGCTGACGGAACAGTTTTATAAACCCAACATTAGTTTTGAATTCATTTACAGTTCAAAGCTCAAAAGTACGAGTTTGCTGTTATTCATTAGATGCTATTTTTCATATTTATCACTTCATTGTACAATATGCGAAAAGTAGACATTTTCTTTAGTCTCGTCTTAAGTGCCAATTAAAATTTTGACTCAAAAAATAAATTATTTTTTTCAGTGTGTTACATGATATAGTTTCCTATATAGGAGGGGCTTGCTCTGCTGATTTAAGTAGTGTCGTCGGAAACGCTTCTGATATATTAAAGTTAGGCAAAAGCAAGGCTTTAAAACGATTCCCTTAACTTCAAATAAAAATATGAAAATATTCAGACTTCCTGTGAAAAAGTATATCGTAACTTCTCGTAAAATAAATTGTGTATTTTCATGCAGATGGAGTAAAGTAGTTAAATACAAAGTATGCTGCAAAAAATTGAGCAGCTTTTGTTTTCTTATAGTTGCGTCTTTTCCAATAGATGATACTGATGACGATAAAAATACTAAGCAGCTTTAGTTCGCAGGCGAAAGCAACCATCCTGGGAACTCTTACTCTAGCTAACTAATAAGTTCAATGTAGTGCACCTTACCAATGTATATTCACTAATTAATGCAAATGTCACAGTGAGCTTCCTTCAGCAAACATTTTCACTTCAGGTGGAAGGTCTGCGGCGTCCCCGAAGTGAATGGTTTGATGTCGATAAGAATGAAAGTATAACCTAATGTAATGAATATTGAATGTTTATAAACATGCCCTGAATCTCTGGGAATGCAAAACAAGATAAAAGATTAGCATTAGCAGATGTTAACTTGCTTGGTAATATTTATAGATAAAGTTTTACATCCAAGGGTTACAGTGCAGCAAAACTTGCTACATGCCCGTACACCAAGTTACGGAGGTCGGACCGGGCAAGGTCCAAGTTAAAAGCGACTGCTGAGGTCTACAAAAGACAGTGTCCCGTGCATCTTGGAGAAACTGAAACTGACTAATGAATCCGGGGGTCAAGTAATGTGCAATTAATCCGTCCTCATCAATAGCAATTACCTGGGAGATGTCCGAACTTCAGCGTAAAACACTTTCTTCCTTAAATAAATAAAGTCCCTTTCCAATTATCATTTCATCTGGCGTATCACTACTGTCCACGTCTTTGATGCCTGGGCGTTAAAAACGGGCGTTAAACACTATTAAAAATAACACAAATGTAAATAATACCTTTAAATTTATAAGCGAAGCTTTCGACGGCAGGCAGAGAAAGACGAGACAAAATTGCGCTAATGAATTGATCAAGCTGACAAGAAGCAATTTATTAGTAAGATATAATAAGAATTCTTGGGAAAAATTAAGCAATACTCGGGAAAATTAGAACAAAAACAATTAACTTTTCTGCTAATTGTATGCTTAATGCTTAAACAATGAAAATTTTGCAAAATGGAGTTCGCAATCGGATACGTTAGCTCATAAAGTAAGAAAAGTCTTTTGAGATAAGGGAATAGCAGAGCATAAAGTAGCAAGAGAAACACAAGATGAATAATATGTTCATTATTTTGTGCAGGGCGTAAAATATGAACGAACCCAGAGAGATGCCAAAGAGTGTGTTCTTGCTATAGAAGTGACAATAGAGGAGGAAGGTGCCATTTTACATCGCAAGACACCGTTTTTCTAAATGCATAGACAGCAATCAATATTCCAGGTAACGACGTTATAGGTGTATGAGGTATTCAATTTTGCAAGAAGCTGTTGGCTTAATAATAGTGATAATCCCACTAAGGAGAAACTAGGGCAGTCAAGAGATGCTTTTGATGCCATCGTACATCACATTTTATTAACGATTGTTGTTTGAAGGCCAGTGAAATCCGCATGACAGAGCTAAATATTTAAGAAGATAAGGAAAACTAAACTAGGAGTCGAAGGAGCGTTCGCACATGAAAATAAGGAAGTTAAAACAGGGCGTAAAACAAAGAGATGTTTAGGTTCGGTGTTGATATCAATACTGCACTACTAGCATTTCCGATTTCAAATATATACAGCTCCCAAGTGAAAGTATTGAAGGAAAGCCAGGTGATTAGGGCATGAAGGTTAAGAGGGCAGTAACCATTCTCTTGGCAGGAATATCACAACTGTCCTCACCATAGGTACCATAAGATAAGAATGGGAGATATGAATAGAATATTTAAAGTGGGGAAAAAAAAGTTCCAGTTGAAGCATGATGGAATCGTTGGTATAAATCTCCCGGGGGGTGTTATGGTAAACCTCAAGGAAGGAAATCTAGAAATCGGAGACTGAGTTTTCAATTTAAAGCAACAGAAGTAAAGCCGCCAGACTGGAACCGAGGCGCTAGACAATTGTGGGAGTAGAGGAATCAGTCAAAGATACTGCGCAACAATTGAAATGACATTCAAGTCTACTTATGTCTGGCTGTTGGACAATGGCAAGGACCTTCTTAGTGTTTTAAATACAACAGGAGAAGAGTTGCAAATAATTCCCACAAGAAACACAAAAATATGAACATTAGAAAGGACAAAGTAAAAAAGATAAAGGAGAATGCACACGCCAGTCTCGTGCTAGAGCAAATTAGAACAGGTTACACGTTTAAGGAAGAGCAAAATACGTTTTCAGGATATGGGCCTAGCGTAGTGATATTTTTATTTTGAGGAAGGTAAGCTGATGCATAAGAATCTTATGCCAGAAGGACAGGCTGCTGTTAATGTTAACCGGTATAAAATTTCGTAAATAAAATGGGAGAAATTCGGAGGAAAATAGATAAAGGTTCATTTGATGATGCAATAAAGGAATGTATAATTCTGTGAATAGTGCCCTATTGCTGTTTCCAAAATTACTGGACATGTCAGCAGTTAAAAAATATTGAGTGAAAATTTAATATTGACGCATGTGATAATCATTCCTTTTCTTTGATTACGAAACCGTTGTATTCCATAAATTAAACGTGCTACTTTTCACACTATGGTTTCAACTTTGGAATATTACAAGGTATTGGACATTCAAAGGACGACAGTGAGAAAGCGACATTCTCAGCACTTTGGCAGGCATTATGAGTACGCGCGTATGCCAATTAAACTTAAATAATTTCCGCATACATTCATGATGCAGATTAACAAGGTTTTAGTAGAAATTAATGGTATTAAATACTGTGGTACCTAGAAGACTTGATAATCTATGGATATTTAGTAAATGGTCATAATAACAAATTACGTGATGTATTTCGAAGATTACCAAAACACAAATTGAAAAGACATATATATAAATGTCAGCTTTTGCTACCAAAATTGTCATTTCTTAGACGTGCTATCACAGAGAAAGGTGCTTTACCTGATCTTGGTAAACTAAGGCTAATAGACGAATTTCCTCAGTCAGAGACAACGGAGTAGCAAAAAGGGTTTCTTAGCTATACTATTACCTAGGCGTTTCATTCTTGAATATACCAAGATGTCAAAGATCTTGTGTAATTTGTTGAAAAAGTGGAGTCCTAATGGCGACCATTACAAGAAGAACCATTCTAGAAGCTTTTAAAGAATGTTTAACCAAGTTGCTGTTACAATTTCCAGACTTCAAAAAAAAAAAAAATATTCTTACGTCCGACGCGAGTCACGAAGCTTTGGGTAGAGCCAACAAGGTAGTCTGTGAGAGAACTTTAGGATCGCTTGACTATGGCAGAATAGAAAGGGAAATGCCAGGCATAGTCTGCAGGGTTACGTACTCATATTTCCTACCTGTCTATTCGGAAATAATTTTACTATGGTTACCGATCATAATCTGTTAAAGCAGGGGCTTAATGTGCAGGAGTCAAGTTCTAAGCTTCTTAAATTTAGGATAAAGTCGACAGAGTCTATTTAAAATGTCTTTAAGCACGCGGAGTTAAATACAAATATAAAT
The DNA here is from genome assembly GCA_030762175.1 of Metallyticus violacea. Taxonomy (NCBI): domain Eukaryota; kingdom Metazoa; phylum Arthropoda; class Insecta; order Mantodea; family Metallyticidae; genus Metallyticus; species Metallyticus violacea. Next base: position 250,840,919 of record CM060846.1, on the reverse strand, counting down.
TATATTATAAAAATGACGCTTAAACAGTTGTATACATATTTGCGGGATATATACAATTAATGATTATGACACACTGATGAACTGAGATGTTAAAGAGCGTCCTTAAATAAACAAACAAAATGATTATGACTATGAAAATAGGAGTATTTCCCGTGGAGGAAACGCAGGTCAAGAACAAGTAGATAATCCTGAAGCAGATGATGATCTGGGGAGAAAGGGATGACCTAACGGAAGAGCAAATTTTTGAAATATTAAGATAGTACTAGGAATCATTAATATGTGATCATGACGCTAATAACAGAACTTTCTAAATTAAAAGAATACAGAGAAAAGGCAAGGATGAAGAAATACACGTAGAAATGCATTCGTGTCTATTGTGTCAAAAAAATAAGGCGACGATAGCAGATACGCAAATGACAACGAAGGATACGGTTACACGAGAACGAATTATGAAAATGTTGCTACAGATATTATGGGATGCCAGTGATGGGGAACGGAAACATAAATGTAAATATTAACCTATCAGGATCTGTTGTCAAATTATTTAATAATCGTAATCATTCCTAAGCTGAAGAATGAAACCGTGGCAAAGACATTTATTGATGAAGTAATTTGTAATTCTTTCAGAACACGGTAGCCATTTTTGAAAAGATGTGCCGAATACTGCGAATTAAGAAAACTGACATTCAGGCTACAGTCAATAGAGAGAACGGAATAGTTATATTTCCATGGCAACTTTGTATATGCTATAACCACGGAGTACAGCTGGTTTTAATTAATTTCCGAATGAAAAGCAAATGTTTCCGAAAAATTACAAAAAAGTATTGACAAGTATAATAATTAAATAATAGATTGCGCAGAAGATGCAGAGGAATCATGAACTCGCACGCAAGATCTTATAAAAGTCAAAGATAAGCACTAAGAATTATTACGATAGGTAGGAAAATAATGTCATCTTAGAGTAGCTGCAACAGCGCCTCTAAGTTATTATGTGTTAAGCAGAGGCTGGAGTAAAATGTTAAGTGCTCCATAGCGTGGGCCACACGTAATACAGAAATTTATTGGTGTCAATTGTACACGCATAATGAAGTCGGTCCTGGTGGTGTAGTGGTAACCACACTTGCCTTCTAAACCCAAAATCGCGGGTTCGAACCCGGCCAGGATCCAAGGATTTTATCGGACGTAAAATCCTAAGTATGGCTTCCATCGGAAGGGAAGTAAAGCCGTGGGTCCCGTGTCGTACATTTACGGCACGAAAAAGAACCTCAAGCCTGAAAGAAGAGGTCTCTGAACAAAATTTGTCGACCGTTTCACGCCCTGAATAAAATAGGACGCTGATGACCTGAGATGTTAAAGAGCGTCCGTAAATAAACAAATAAAAAACGCATAATAAATAGTGAGAATAGAATCAAGGTTAACACGAATCGCTGCTTTTGTGCATTAAAAATAATACAGGAAAGTGTAAAATGGTTGCATGTACACAGCTATGAGATTGCTATAGACCTTGGGTACGATACTGGTAGTAACGAAACAGTGAGGAACATTGAATTTTCAAATACGAGCAAAGCACAAATCTGCAACTCAGAATGGAAGGTAATAACATATCTGAATTTAAGAAATAAGTTATCCTTATAATGTAGCCAGAAAACATTATTTTGCATATAAGGAACCGAATGTGAGAATGTGAGAAATTCGACGCCGTTTATAGTAAGAAATGGATTATTAGAGCATAAATTTAGTAAGAAAAGCTGGGTTAAAGACATCACAAGACAGCTAGTTAGAGAGGAAACCAAAGGAAATCAAGTTATAGAGACAAGGTGAGGAGTTGTTAATTTTCTTGGGGTCATATTTAAGATTTGATTTGGGGCTTTTGATTTGGAAAGTGCTGAATATAATCCAAGTAGAATTAAGTGACCTAAGACTGAGCAGAAGTCCATAATTAAGATTGCTAAGGAAAATTTGGTCATGGTTAAACTTGCAGTATTTAAATGCAACAGTAATGATGTAACGCCTAAAGAGCTGCGATTGAGTGGAAGTCTTGTCACAGATGCGAGAATGGTGAAATAATGAAACAAATATGTTGATTCGATCTTTGGCAATAGCCGAATTATATATTGCGGTGGATAATAATTTGATTGAGCTTGAAAGTTTTAATATGCGGGTCAAGGGTTATTATATATTGGTAGCTGCGGTGAACAATGCATAGAAGGGAAATACAGACTTATTCTCTCAAAAGGTGCCCTAAATGGTTATATATCAAAAGCTATGTTGTTTAGATAGTGCAAATTTATATAGACATACCTTCAACGGTGAAAACCAGCATTGAAACCGTCGCCATACAATGGACTAGTCCGGTGAGGTTCATTCTTTGTCAAAGCATTTGGGCAGTTGTGACTCGATTGTGGTATGATTAAGAAAGTACACAATCACGCAGCTCGTAATCCCTCATTCGCAATGCTGGTAAACAGGCTCATTTAAATAATTTCTGACTTACTTTAGTGAAAAACATTTATCATAAAAATATTTCATCCAGAAAATGATTAAAGGACCTGAGACAACAGGAAATATTAAAATTAAACATTCAAGAAGCCACAAAAAAGCCTGAAGAAACAATAACGATTTAAAGAAGGAATTACTGGCGTCACCTCAAAATAATTGCAAAGACTTGCTCAAGAGACAAATTCCTCATATTGTAACTTTCAAATGGCAGCATTAACAACATAGATGGAAAAACACTACATGCTTACTGCGTATGTCAATGCTTAGGAATTGAGTGTGACGGACAAACAAAAGATATAACAGATAATGTTTATGCAGTGCATCAATAGTCATATTGACAGAAAAATAGAATGTGGTGCCATGTGTCTCGTAAATGAGTTACAGGCCCTGTTTTATATTTTGACAAACAATTAACACAGAAGTCTTCCTGCAAACGTTCAATGGCTTTGTCTCTAAGCTGACGAATAATCAACTACTGATTGATATTGTCAAAGGGCGGCGTAACATTTCAATCTTGAAATGCCAGCATAAGAGCTATTGAAAGCTTTTGAGTTGACGGTAAATTTTTACTTAAATGTATAAAATAAAGTGTAACCTTTTTTTTTATTTTGTGTTCCATCTTCATTTCAATTTCCTTACTAAACTAAGATGTCTATATATCCAGGTTTGTGACCAGCTACTCCGAGATCCTCCAAGCTAGTCATGTGTATATGTTTCTTCGATCTCTATTTGTTCAAATTAGTTTTCTACCACAATGCTGACAACATTCTAATTATAGATGTGGTACCATTAAAAAGAAAAAATGAATTTATTTAAGATCATTAGAACAGCACATAACGTTGTAGCGTTCTATTTCTAACCACATGCCATTAACATATGCTAAACATAGTTGTACAGTTATACTTTTAATGCTTGTGAACAGCACTTTTTATACTGGAAAACCCAAGATAAAAATCAGCGAAGAAAGTTATTGACACGAATGCCAGCAGATATATTATTATCAATATATAACTTTTTTTTCAGCAGTGTAGTGGAAAATTAAATTTGAACAAATCTTATACTCATGACTAGCTATAAATTGTATGGATGATCTCAGAATAACTGACCAAAAAGCTGAAAGTGTACATCAGCTTAGTTTAGATAAGGAAAGTGAAATGATACAAGATGAAAAACTAAATAGCATAAATTTTCTTATTTCATTTAGAGATGCATGTATTTGACGAAAAAGTATACTATAGGAAACCTTAAGCCTTAATGTAATATATTATAATATAATCAAGACTTTACCATATAATGTTTCAAAACTACACAACAACCAAGTAATGTATGTCTCAGATTATCCGGCTGTATGAAATAATAATCCTGCGAACAGTTGCCACATGTGTCGCTTTTAATCCTCCCCTCCAGGAGGAATAAGCTGTCATCTGATGGTAGGGTTATCATTCATTCATCCGAATTATCCGAGACCACTTTATTTCTTTATTGAAAACATACATGTAAATTACACAAATTATACTTAATGCAAAGTCATGTGAAATAACAATGGCTGTCTGTTAAGTGAATGTGTGGTGGTGGAGGAAGCGTTTGGTGGTAAAAAATGTGAACTAAATGGAATAAGGTGGTGTGTGAAGCATTTGGTGATGAAACTGTGAAGGAAGTTAGTGGAGGAAAGCACGTGGTGGCGATTAGGAGTTGGTGGGTGAAGCGTTTGGTGGCAATTAGGAGGTAGTGGGGGAAGTACTTGGTGACAAAACTGTAAACTAAGGTGGTGGGGGGAGCAGTTGCTGGCTAAAACTGGATTAAACTTATGGGAGAAACGTTTGGTAGTAAAACATTGAACAGTACTTGGTTGCAAACATGTGAGGTCATATTTGGTGGCAAATCTGTGATTAAACTGGATTAATGTGGTGGAAGAAGCGTTTGGTGGTAAAATTTGAGATTGTGTTTGGCGGCAAAACTAAGAACTAAAGTTGGATTCATTCACGAATATTTTAACAAATCGATTAAAAAAAACTAATTACAAAATTTCGGAAAAGATGAGTAATCACCTATGTTTAAAATAAAAACGAACATTTATTAATAATACAATTGACATACCTTAAATTTGATGATGGCGTTTCGAGCACGACTTTGCTGTAGCGTGTACACTGTAACAAAATCAGAGTTACGCTGCACTTCAGTTATCACGTTTGCTCAGTAAGATTCTTGGTACTGACGCACATTCGGAGTGTTTTGTAAGAGGGGAAAACTCCTCATTGGAGGAAAACCTGTTGGAAGCAAATTCGTTACTTCATCACGACACAGGTGTTCTGAGGCAAACCTGTCTGGACGTGCACAAAACAAAATTCTGACATCAGTTTTTTTTTAATTATTTATTTATGGACACTCAGGGTCCCATTCAACTCAGGGCGTGAAACGGCCGACAAATTTTGCTTAGAGGCCTCTCTTTCAGGCTTGAGGTTCTTTTTCGTGCCGTAAATGCACGACACGGGACCCACGGCTTTACTTCCCTTCCGAAGGAAGCCATACTTAGGATTTTTACGCCCCGAAAAAATCCATCGGTCCTGGCCGGGTTCGAACCCGCGATCTTGGGTATAGGAGGCAAGTATGGGAACCACACCACCACCAGGACCGACTCTGACATCAGTGTATGCAAAGATTAGGTGGTATATGAATTGGCTTCCTTACCGACTTTTAGATCTGGCAACAAAAGGATTATTCAGTAGGAAAATGTTATGTAAAAAATGTTGTGTAGATGCGAAAAATTTTACAATGCAAAAATTAAAGTTACGATGTAAGAAATGTTACGATGCAAAAAATATTGTTAGAATGCAAAAATGTTTTGAATAAAAAAGTATGTTACGATACAAAAATTATTTTATGATGCAAAAAAAAAAGTGGATAACATGCCAAAAACTATGTAACTAAAAATGTTACGACGCGAAAAAATATAAACAAACTGTTACGGTGTTAGTTCTAGCTCGGATTCCAATCCCGTCCTGAGTGTGTTCAAAATTGCTCTGGCGGTCGGAAGGATTCTACCTGCCCCGGCGCCAATAAGTTGTGTTTTGTATTTTCATATAACCTCAAATTGTTAAGTTGTGTTCTGTACTTTTATGTATGATGGTCGTGGGTTCATACCCCATGTGTGCATCATAATCTCTCCCCTTCACCGCGCCAAAGCCTATTTCGCACTAGAAGTGAAAATGTTTTTAATTGCAGACTCTTTTTTCATTTTTAAAGACTATTCATGTTTAACTTCAGTGCGTGGTGGTGTTAATTATTGGGCAAAGCAAGCTTTTTCGTCTACCCGTAGCCTATATCTTGTTCATTTCAATAGTTCAGACCCTTCCGGTTACTTTATGGAATGTGAAGACGTTACAGTTTTAAGTTCAAATGTTTTCTTATGTTCAAGAATTTTTAGAGGCTTTGTAATCCATTCTTATTTTTCTACAGACAGCTATGTTGCCAGTTACAACGTACGAAGTTTCTTTACTTTAAAATTGTGAATTGAAAATTTGTCGGATAGTGTGTTGCGAAAAGTATTTTTGTTTACGAAGAAAATTATATTTAATTGCAGTAAAAGTATCTTTAATATATACTAGTCACGAATATTAGTTTATTTCGTTATACTTACAATAAAATACACCTATGATGTGCGCTATTGATATGTACATTTTCATATACGCAAGATGTTCGAGATGAAAGCTTTGTTCCCACACGCTGGCGGTATCAATGCCTCGCTGCCCGGGGTGGGTTGATATTTTGTCTAATGCCAACTTACAGTTTTACTTGTTTTTGGTTTAAAGATAAAATTATATCACCATATGTTAGGTTTCGGGGCATCCATCGCCATATTTGGGACACTTCTGAGGCCATTTACTTACAGGTATGAGTTCTTTATTTCATTATTTCGTAATAGTAAACCAGTGTGTGAAAATATCTTTTACTTGCGAAGTAGTATTTTCTTACAGTTAAAATGTGATTTTTCTCGAACAGGATTTCGCACATTTAATTGATTTTAACTTTATGGCCTAATGTAAGCGTATACATGTGTTTTTTGTCTAGTCATCTCTCTTTAAAAAGCCCCAACTTTCACCTCACAATAAGATAAACGATCATTTGCTATATCAAGCGCTTTTTTGAAAGAGCATTCTATTTTATTAAAAAATAAGTGTTTTAAGTTGCAACAGTTAATACTGTCATATATTTTTTGCCCCCACCATTTTCCCTAGAAATAGAAAATTATTGTGACAACATTTTTGCTTGCACATGACATTTTCTCAAAGTAAAATGTAATTTTTTCCCGAAAAACATTCCATACATTTTATTGGTTTTAACTTTATACCCGGGGTTAGGAGTATGCGCATATTTATTTTTTACCCCGTCATCACTCTGTAAAATCCTGCAACTTTCACTTCGGAAATCAAATATCCATACTACTAGTATAACAATGGTATTTTGAAAGTGGATTAAGTTATTATATGTTTGTGATCTAGATATTTTGTCATTTCAAAGCAGATTGTATTTTATGTAGATGTTGGTATTATTATGTCTAACATGACGCGTGCACTGCAGCGTATTATAGAGTGTTGGATTGATCAAACTGGTAGGCTGCGCGGCATTTTGGATAACAGCGTGATATCTCCCAGATTACTAGTAGAACGAGCAAGAATGGCATCTTCTAATTACATTTGGTGTAGAGTGCGGTCTAAATGCTAGCAGAGGTTTTTTTTTTATCAGGAATAGAGGATTTCTTCATCCAGAGTTTACGCCGTTATTTTTGATAATCGCTGTGAGTAAATTAATCATTAAATTTATTGTGTATTTGAATGTCCATAACAGTGGGCAAAACCACGATGTAGATTATGTTTTTGTTGAAGAACCCAGTCATGATAAGCCATTTGATTGGCTTCCCAAAATAAATCCTGGTCAACCATAACGCAGTGACGGCAGTGAATGTTGAATAGAATATGTATGTGTGTGTGTGTGTGATATTCCAGTACTACGGTAGTATTTAAAACCTAATACTACGGAGTTATCGTTGCAGTAAAAAAGTAAAGGAAACATTGTATGTGAAATCCGAAGGGGATTTTATAATAACATTAATTCGTAATATTCTCAGTTACATAATGGATATATCGAATAAAAACATATTTGTTTTAAAAAACCTGTCCCGCTTTCACACACGTGATACAAGAAATATCTCTCATTTACAGTACATTTTATATTGCAGGACGCAGGACTACGTCTCAGATCATTAAATAAGGCAGACAGCAATATTTTTCCTAATTATATCGTTTTGTTCAATAATTTAAAAATTTCAATTCTATTCCAAACCATATATATATAAATGAATCATTAATTTAAAGCCAGTGAAGGTATTCTTTAATTTCATCTTTTTTTGCAAAGGTAAACATATACTATGCTTTCTCTATTATATATATTTTATTTATGAATTGATAATAAAATAACAAATATTTAATTTTATCAGTATACCATTTTGCTTGCAAGGTATATCAATGCATATTATTATTTTTATATTTCCATGTTACTTATTGCACAGCGTTAATTACTGTGGTAAATTTGTGTTTACTGAATGATTTCAATCACTTAATTTATATTGAAAAACTTATCCTTGAACAAATTATAAGTTTATAGGCAGTGAAAATATTCTTTGTGCTTTTGCAATTAGGGTTATTTCACTAATAAACAGGTTATTCAGCTTGTATTAAATTAACAAATAATTTATCAGTACAGCATTTGGGTGCGTTTATCAAACACATTATTATTTTATATTTAAATGTTAATTGTTGTAAATACTACAGCAAGAACACCGCCACGGACTCGTGAGCAGGAGGTCTGGGGCTTAAATCCCTCCAGGACCGCCACCTTAACTGATGTATTTTCCAGGTTTACCTCAGTCCTCATAAATGGCAAATGCCCGGGAGGTCCCCTAAAACTTATGCCTGGAACGCTTCCTTCCTTAAAAATCCTTTCCCAATATATCAGCTCATATCATGTATCATAAGGGTCCATCGCCTGTGGTACCTCAGTAGTAAAAACGGGCGTTATACACCATTAAAAAAAACAGCGAGAATTATTGTGGTAAAAATACATTGCATGGATTTGTTGAATGATTTTAAAGCACTTAATTTCAATTTCAAAATATATCTTTGAATGAATTATTAATTTACAGATAGTGAAAATATTCTTTAATTGCATTTTTGCAAAGTTAAACAGTTTTAATTTTCTAATATTCACTAACATTACCTATTTTGACGAAAAAACTAGTAAATATATAGTGAAAACTTAGCAACGTCGATCATTCTATGCAGGCAGACAGCGATATCTGTTATAGTTATTCAATTTAGTAGAATGATTTAACACACTTAATTTCTGTTGCAAGTATCTTTGAATGACATATTAATTTTCAGACAGTGAAATATTATTTAATTACTCTTTTTGCAATGTTTAAGTATGATAATTCAATTATTTTTCCCCCGTACACCGGTGTATTGAATCAATACATTCCATCAACTTGCTCTCACTACACCGTTCAACTTCACCAGCTCACGTGACATTCCCCCTTCTCTTCCTTCAGCATTAGCAGCCAGGACTCAACCGATTATCGTATATTCAGCGGTTAGAAACCGACTTGGAAGGATGCTCTGCGTTACCTCTTTTGGTCCTAAAATGTTTTCGCACCGCTACTACTGTAAATATTGGAATTTTACACATTTTACTTCCAGCTTATTATTTCAATGTGAGAAATATTTTTAATTAGCTGTTCAAATATGTTTTCCAAACGATATGCCCACCTCCTTACATTTTAAATGTATTTAGCTGACAAAAGTGATGAAACCAGAAAATGAGACATACCGCGTGAAAATATTTTTAATTTGTTACATAAATGTAAATGGTAAACCTCGCGACGGTGTAAAAAATTATTTTTTGTGCAACAGTGCTTATTTTTACAAACAGTTAAACAGTTTTTTATTGACTGTCGAGAGGAATAAAAATAAGTAAAATGAAGAAATATGACACCAAATAAGACTATTGCAAACCATACGTATGTATATTTTATTATAAGCATTGTAATATAGGACAGAATACAATACAAGGTACAGAATAGCTTTTTTGTCTGTTATTCTAAAGTCATTTGCACTTACAAGTGTAGTTTTGCAAATGTTGACTCCGATTGATAACGTTTTTGGACAAAATTTTTATAACATTGACACATTAGCCTGTTGGTTAATGCACTGTATCGGTGACATATAAAATGATTATATAATAAAAAAATTATATCTAAGACTTATATTTTAATATGCATTAAAAGGTGGCATGAAAGCAAAAACATTCAGAGAATATGATTAAAATTGAGTTTTATATAAAACACATTTTAGCAATAATTGTTATTTTATAAACTAAACATATGATATAATATACAAATAAAATACACTAGATGCGGTTGCACTTGCACACAAAGCTGTGTATATGTAAAAATGATAGTATAATATTATGGAGTTGGCAATTACGCAGTGCTCGACAATACAATCGTTTTGGATTAAAAAACCAGATTTTTGTGAACAACTGTACACATTCATTATGTTTCATATCAAATTTACGCAGTAATTCATAACCGCAACCTCTTTTCTCATCACACGGTTATGTGGAGCTTACAATGCTTTAGCGATATTGTATGCAGTTTCGGTGAAAAGGAAGTGCTTCATCTTTATAATTGTCAATTTTCAGTTGATGCAATAAGTATTTTAAAATAAAGTACACGATTGTGATTCTCGTATTTGATAAATCCTAGCTTGTTTTTATACCGGAAACCTTTATCTTTTATACGGTTCAGTCACCACTGTGCATGCATAATATTACACGTCCCCTCTTGGTTTTCACCCAATGAGGTTGGTTTTCCGCAACTCCTCTCCCGTCACCTTTAAAGGAGTGAGGAGACTAGTAAGAAATACCTGACCGAAAACCGAAATTCCATTTACAGAAAGTACCGTTTAGACAGGGTTTCCTAAAAAATCGAAATGCGTTTAACAAGCAACAACTTTTTTGTCAAAAATACCAAACCCTGTGGAGGGAAAGCATTGAAAACCCATTAACAGGTAAAGAAATACCTGCACTCGGAGGGTGAAAAGCTTTTTGTCTCTTTCGGACAAGCACGATCTCTCGTGGCGCCGGGCCAGTAGCTTCGTACTGGCAGCGGAAGTTTTACCACGCTCAGTAGGTAGCTGGAACCCGAGTTAGAACGAACATCGCAAGAGTTTGTTTATATTTTTTCGCATTGTAACATTTTTAAAAAGTTAATATTTTGCATCATAACGTCTTTTGTATCATTACATACTATTTTGCATCGTAACATTCTTAAGCATCACACATATATTTGCATGATCATATTTTGCACCATAACTTTCTTGCATCGTAAATATTTTGCATGATACCAATTTTTTTACATAATAACTTTTTGCGTAATGACAACATACTTGTATGGTAACAATATTTGTCTATTATGATGTTTTTTGCATTGTTATATTTTTTGCAAAATATTTTTGCATCCTAACAATTTTGTTGTAATAACATTTTTTACATGTTAAGAACTTTTTCCAGCAAAATAATACTATTGCTAATAGATGTAAAAGACGATAAAATTCACATCCCAACAATTCTTTGCATACTCCGAAGTCACTAGTTTCGTTTTGTGCATGTCCAAGCAGATTTGCGACAGAACACCTGTGCCCTGATAACGTCACGGATATGGTTCCAACAGGTTTCTCTCAATGAGGAGGGTTTTTTTTTTCCTCTTACAAAGCATATACCTCAGTACCGAGAAACTAACGGAGCAAACATGATAGCCGAAGTGTCGCGTAACTCTGATTTTTTTTCCGTGTCTAGAAGTCATGCTCGAAACGCCATCATCTCATTTAAGGTATGTCATAATATTATTAATAAATTCCAAGTTTTATTTTCAACATAAGTGATTATTTATCTTTGCCACAATTTCACAATTAGCATTGTTAATCAAAGTGTTAATACTCGTGCATGGTTCCACATTTAGTTCTCAGTTTTGCCACTTAACATAACCTCAATTTTTATCACCAAACTCTTCCTCCACCATCTTTATCTAGTTTATTTCTCAGCTTTACCGCCAAAGCTTCCCGCACCCCCTTAATCCAGTTTAATTCACAGTTTTGGCACCAAATATAACCTCACATTCGTGCCACCGAGGCTTCCCTAAACGCCTTAATTCACAATTTTGCCACCAAGTGCTTCCCCCTCCACCTCCTTATTGTCACTAAATGTTTTCCCTCAACACCTTAGTTCACAGTTTCACCACCAACTCTTCAACCACCACCTTAATCCAGTTTAGTTCACAGATTTTGCCACCAAATGATTCCTCCACCACCACACATAACGGAACAGTAAGCCATTTTTACTTCACATGACTTTGTATCATATATATATATATATATATATATATATATATATATATATATTGTGAAATGACATATATTTGCAATAAATAAATATAAATGGTCCCGAATTATTCGCATGAATGAACGATAACCTTACCATCAGATGACTGCCCATCCTACCTGGAGGGGAGAATTAAAAGCGACACTAGTACCCTGGTAACCGGATAATCGTTAATCCAGCAGAATATTCCCGGACGTACACTACTTACCTGATCACTGGTTGTACATAATGTTTCCGGGCCTAGCATGAAGGGTCGAAACAGTTGTTTAGCCGGTATCTGCTTTTGGTGGTTAGGAGAAATAGGTGTGCCCGCCACCCAGCATGACAACAACAGTGGATTAGTCACCATTCGATAAGTTTGAACCGTTGATCATCCAGCATGCTTTTCACACCATGTTGACGTGACTGCCTAAGGATGTAGGACAAAGTGAAGTTAGTGTATGGATCGGAAAGCAAGGAATGCACTCAAGAACGACACAAGCTATAATAAACAAATATTCAAAGGGACGTACACAGCCTTACCGTAATAAATCATACTTCACGTTCGTTTTTAAATCTATACGGAATAAATCCTTTTATACTTTATATTTTAGCATGACCCTTTTATTTGAATCCTTTCAATGGAATACTATGACCGAGTTCGGTGAAGCCCTTCAACTGAATGTAACATATTTATGCGGCCAATCTCATATTTTCCTTTAAACTGATAATCTACTCGCCTGGACTGTACCAAACTCTGATATACTTTGAATGGTAAATTTGTTTCACAATACCATAATACATGTTTATCAAAATTGAAGTCGTTCATTTTGTCCTTCAAAAGATTCATTTAGAAACCACTGAGAGACGTTAAATTATATAATGTGTTCAGTGGAACAATACAGCACATTGACTATTTTACTAGGACATCTTTCAATAATTTGAATACAATATGAGCATACATTTCAGAACATAATCAATGATGTGCAAACTGTGTAATATTTTCCGCAACAAAACTACTTTAAAGCAAATATTATCCAGAGTTCTGCATACAGCGAACTTTTTTTTCTGCTACTTCTGATTGGTTCAAACATTTTCTGTTTCGGTGTTCAAATAATATTCTGTACTTTGAGAAGACAGTGGATTTTAAAATATGAAATTTCTTAGTAGAATATGTTTGTAGTTTTCATAAACTTACAGAGTAAACAGAAAATACACGCAAATAACCCTTCATTAGTAGATAATGATATAAAATCTCTTTAATTAATTATACAATTATAAATATAAAATTCCCGGAACTGCACTTTCGTAATTAAATTCATGACAATAGCTAAAATGCAAACTTCTGAGAGCGCTAGTTGCTCACCTTTAATAAGTGTGTTATTAAAGATTTATATTAGCGCTTTGATCAGTTTCTTTGTACGCCTAGCTCGTAGTTATGAATTTTAGGATTGTTTGACACTCGCCTTTGAAAACTGTGGTATAAGCAATGCTCAAGTAGCTTTTCTCCAGCACGAATCGAACCCATGCATTCAAATGGACAAACAGACATTTAGAGTCAATTTTATTAACAAATTTAATTTATTCAATCTGGAATTTAGCTTACACCAGGGGGCAGTGGAAAAATAATGAAATAACAATATTTATACATGCCAGTCTAATTGCATACATATCAGTCTAATAAATTTCATCTTCGTTAAATACATGTCAATATAATTTAATGCATTAAACCCTAAATAAATACATGTTAACATTATTTAATACATTTCAAACTAATTAAATACACTTCGGTCTTATTAAATACCTCGTCATCCTATTTTAATATGTTTCAATTTAATTATGTTTTTGACCTAACTGAATACCCGTCAGCCCAAGTAAGCATAATTAAATACATTTCAACCTGCTTAAATCATAATCAACATAAAATACATATCATAATTATATGCATGTCAATCTAATAAAATACGTGTAAAACTTATTATATGTATGTCAACGTAATGAAATACATGTCAACATAATTTAATACATTTCAACATTATAAAATATATTTCATTCTGTTTAAAAATCTGCCATTCTAATTCAATATATTTAAATGTAATTATATACCTGTCAACCTAATTATATACATGGCAACTTAGTTAAATACATGTCAATCTAATTAAATATATCAATATAATTTAATACTTGTTAATTTAATTATATCCGTTGCAATAAAAGTAAACACTAAAGCTAAATACTAAAAGTTGATTTGTTTTTTATTTAAGGACGCTTTTTAACATCTCAGGTGTTGAGCGACCCATTTGATATCGGGCGTGAAACAGTCGATAAATTTTGCTCATAGTCCTGTTCTTTCAGGTTTGAGGTTCTCTTTTGTGCCGTAAATCTACGGCATGCCAAAGTTTAACAATATGTTAGACTGCTTTAACACTCAACAAAAAATTCTGTTTTGTTAACCATTGAAAACTTTAACTATGCAGTTCAACTCTGTTTTAAGTTAACTTCACTTTTCCCTAATATTAAACTTTTAAAAATTATTAGCACTTAGATAATGGCAGGCGAAAATTAGTCTGTAGATGTCTGAATTTTCTGTATTTTTGACCTTTTAAAAATTGTTTCTAATAGAGGAAGGGATGTAAAATGCAATGACTGAAATTTACGAGAAGAGGAATTTTCTAAATTTGTCAAAGGTACAGAATGTTCAAAACAGTCTTCAAAAGGTTGTAGATGGAATATGAGCGCAGTTAGAATATACTAAAGAGAAACGTGTCTTTCTTTCATATTAATTATGTCAAGTTTTATGTCACTCGTTATTTTCATTTAATCGTTAACAATAACGCCCACAGTTCAAATGTGTTGTTCTCAGGTTTATCAGAAATATTTCTTGCAGCAATTGCACCAAAAATAGGTGGTGCATACCTTACATTATTTACAGGGGCATCCACGACATAACTTCTATCATTGTAACACTTTTCTTATCTTGTAAAAGATTGTACACATGTAATAGCTCAATCTCCTGATGGCAATAGAACCGAAATGAAAAATTCACTTTTCCATTAATGTTCAAGTAATCAGTTGGTGGCTTGGATTAGCACAAGATATTATTATACATAACTAACTATTCAGATCTCAGCTAGAAATGCGCACCATCAAAGAAAGTATTTTCATGTTATTGGAAAATTTATACATAATATTTGTTATTGATTATAAAATTAAATTAATTTAGGGATAACAGCATAATTTTTTATAGTTCTTATCGAGAAAATAATATTATGACCTCGATATTGCATTAAGTTGAATTTTTAACCAAGAAGTTTAATAATTAGGTCTGTTCGACCTTTAAAATTTTACATGACCTGAGTTTAAACCGGTGTGACCAGGTTGGTTTCTATCCTACAAGAATACGTTTAGGCACTTTCCAGATATCAGTCTGGGACACAGGTGTGGGACTATGAACCGAACTTCAAACTACGTTAACAATAATTGGGTCAACATTTATGTAATATAACATTGTATTGAAGACAAGAGATTCATTACCTCCGGTATTACTTTATGCTTCCTAGCTAGACAATTAACTACTTTTTTAAATTTTAAAAAATTAATGCCTTTCTTCCTCTTATTCGTTTGTGTCATATTTTTAATAATTATGTGTACACAATATGATTTGGAGTTAGATCAAAAGTTTTAAGATTTTGATATCGTCATTTTAACCCGTATTTTTTTGCAATTTGTAAGAACTTTAACAACGTTTCAGTTAACATTGTACTGGAAAAGTCTTGTAAAACTCATGGATTTTAAAACGTAAATATTTCAACATGCTGTTTTTAAAACATGGCCATATTTCTTTTTATATCTGTTGATGAAAACATCCTTTAGTGTGTATACAATTGCGGTGTGATGAAAATGAGCTCATAAAATATAATAATAAACACTACTTTCAATGTACTTATATTGCTTTAATTATAAGTATTCCATTATAGAAGGCATACATTTTGTAGAGAGTGGAACTTGCTAAGCCTATATCAAACGATGTGAATATACCAATAATTATCGGCGGCGATGGTCTCCCGTTTTGCGGAAAATCAATAGTTTTTTTTTTCACAAATTATTGCAAATATTGAGAAATTCCAAACAATATTCGATATCTGAAATTGTTAAAGCTGGCTCCTCAAGCTGTTGTGACACTTATTATTGCAAATAAGCATCACCAACTTGTGTTCCCTTCGAAAAATGAATGCTGTCAGTTAATGTTGTTAATTTTCAACTTTGCAGGGATTTTACCTGACATCCTCTTTTATTATTTATCTATCTTGTGTCTCGAAATGTATGGAAGTATTATTGGTAGAAGTAAGCTTTAATATTCTTAACACTTTATCTTAAAATTTTTAAAACCTTCGTTGTCAACTGCAACAATAATCAGAATCGTACATGAACAGTTTTCGTACAATGGGACAATTAAACCGAGTAGTTTCATTTTGTTCAGAATATTCCATTTATAATTTTGTATACACTAATGTCTCAATACATACAATTTATTAAATTATTACTGATAGTTTTAAAAATATTAATGTTTTATTGTAATCATTTGAAATACTTTAGCTGCTCTGTGTAGTAAAAGTGTTGCTTTTTATGCAATGGAACTTCTTCTTGGAATAACTTTTATTAATTTAAAATTTAAATATTTATTTTTACCTCTCTTAGAACTGTTTTAAATCATCTATACTATGCATTATGGTACATTTTCGTAATATGAATAACAGTAACAATAATAACATCAATAATATCAATAATAATAACAACAAAGTGTGGATGTTTCTAAAACAAGTTTTAAATGCATTTAAAAAATTGTATTTAAAAAGAATTGTAATTAAAAAGAACCAACATTTAAAGCTGTGGATATTCTTTTAATTTGACATATTTTGTGAACATATAAGTGATTATGGCGATTATATACCGCTAGCACTAAAGTATCTCATTGATACTGTGGAAAATTATATTCGGAATTCTGTTTATAGGCATCACTCCCTTTTTTCTAGAACATTGCTATTTACGTCTATCTAGATCTATTTATTGCCTTGTTTTCGAACAATGTAAAAAAAAATAATAATTAATGTGCATTTCTTCTACAAAATGAGCTGTCTTCAAATTACATTCAGTTCTAAAAGGAATTAGCAGCGTCTTATGCTTAATTTAGTAATCAGGTCTGAAAAACAATTATGAAATGAGGGTCGATAAAGTCAGTTTAATGATTATTCAGGATAGTCACATATATTTAATCTTTCTGATAAATCGTCTGATGTTTCGCTAATGTCGTAACCTCGTAACTGTAATACGCCAACGGAAGAGCCAGTGTAATATGTAACTAGTCATCCTGTGTTACATTAACTGTGATATTGGTATTTCTTACTATCGATATTTCAATATAAAAGGAAATGCAATGAATATACAGATATTTCTACATGTTTAGAATGAACAATTAAGGACATATTTTTCACTCACTAGATATTCGGGTCATCTGGCCATGCTTCTCACGCACTTGTTAATTGGGGAATCTCGCGCTTCTTCGGTACAGAACTTCTTTAGGCTCAACAGCAATGAGAGACAAGGTGACAAATAAAATTAGCAGCCTAGCAAGCCGGCTTATGCCACAAAGGGTGTCATTAAGGAGTCACGTTGTCTGCGTTGCTGTACCGCAGAACATCTTAACAATAGGTTTCCAGGTCGCTACCTGTGAAATCGAGTAGTTCGTCAGTTGTCAAAGACCTAACCCCTTCCACATAATTGCTTGTAGCTATTCTCTCTCAAACCGAAAACTGCGGCGTGTTTCAGAATAGTGGCCACTAAACTAATTAGTAAGTTCAAAGAAAGGTTACAACTTTGCCTTGATGAAACAACGTCGTTATTGCGACAGATAAAGACGTAATTTTGTCCTTTTATGCAGACACAGTCTCACTAAATGTTCAGGTTGGGTTCAAGCTATTGATCAATGCTTTCACAATTTACACATTATTGATTCTTAATAAATACAGCAACAAGTATTTAGCAATTTATCAATTAAATTATGCTCATTTTGCCAGTAGTAAGTGTCTCTCCATTAAATTGATACAAATAATTTTGCACTCTTTGCACCCATGCGTCAGATTCAGTGTTATGCCAGCAGTTTGTTAAAACTAATTTTTTATTTTTTCCACATTTTCATGTTAATTTAAAGTGTGTCATTTGTAAGTGTCAAAACTTAAATCTTGTTTTATCATAAGAGACCTTATTTTGGAAATATTCATTTTCCGAGGCATTCTTTTTTGTATTTGATGACAGTTTTGGTGGGTTCGGAAATGAACATGTGATTACTTGTAGTCTAAGTGCTCTTTCTGACGTAGAACGTTCCTGAAATCCTCCACTGTTCTGAAAAGGCAAAATTCCTGTAGATTACACTTTTATGCAACCAACAATTGTAAAGTTCACTTACATTTATTCTTTTTGTATGCAGAAGTAAATGATTCTAATCACCGTATAACTAATGAAACATAACCTATTGAGATACTTTATCATTATTCATATCAAAATAATTATCATCGCTGTAATCTTAATAACAGTATTAATCCTACTTATGCCACAACTAGGTACATATATTACCGAAATTATGAGGATTCTCACTGCGTGCTGATGCAGAATTATTAAAATGTAAGCAATGAAAAAGAACAGCATATTTTGAAATCCATTTTTCCTTTAAAAGTGTATATAAAAACGTCCACAATTTGTAGATTATGAATGTTTCATAATAGTATTTCAGTATCTTTATTGTTTTGCTTAGAAACACCACTGAAAATATCAAGGCAATATATGGAGTAGTTTTTTATTCTCCAGAGATACATACATATAAAAATAATGTTTAGAGTTTTTGAAAAATAAACTTTCTCTTAGCTGCACCGCGGAACCTAAAGCATGCCTGTTTCATAGTCAACTTATCTTCAGACTATACGTAGGAACAGCAAAATCAAAATTTTCTCCAGTGAATGGTATAAATAAAAGCCGTGTAATTTAATTTGTTCGAAAGTTATATAATTTGGAAACGAATGATGTTAAAACTGGACTTTGTAGATACATTCTCAAATGTTAATTAAACTACTTTTAACCTTCATATGACAATAAAACGTGTACTGCATAATTAAGAAAAATCTGATATTTATTATAATTCAGTATTTGAAATACTTAAAAAAAAACATGCTTTTTCATTTCCATCTTCGCTTAGTGAGCATGGTGGAGATTACATCAGTGAGTGATACTATCAGGAATCAAATGATTAATGCAAGCATTTGCACGAGCAACCATTTAGCTTGATAATTTATCGGCCTAGTCCAGACAAGAGAAGGGTACAAGCGTCAATAAAATTTTATTCCACTATACCCCTTTTTATGTAATTAAAAACAGCAACTGTGAGTTGTTTGTTGTAACTAATGCACCTTTTGATGAACAAGAATTGTTTAGAAAGAAACTCGGAGCAGTATTGCCTCTCCAGTTCATTCACCATGACTTTTATATCGCCTCTGAGCAACAAAGGATGATGATATTTGTTTAAAACCCGATCTTTAAACCTCTGTGCAATTACTTGTCTCTTTACCGGCCGTTGAACGACAGACAGCTATTCGGAATATTATTTGTATTATGTCCAAGCTATCAGTTTTAACTTTTACTTATTGTTGATATTATCTATGTGCATTTTGTGGGTCAGCTTTTTCATTTTTTATTTTTTTTTTTCATTTTCATGTTTTTTTTTTTTTCCTTTACGATTATATTGCATTTTACCACATCCAGAATTTTGGTTTTTACAAAATTTACATTTGTAAACTTTTAATGTATACGGTTTGGATGTTATATTTGTCCCAATGATATAATCCACTTAAACAACATTCGCTTATATTCCAAAATATTCCCAACGCGATTTATCATTTTGTTTCATAAATATTACCAACACCAAATATAAATGGTTTGACTTTTATAAATATTGCATCTTTGCTTTCCACCTTTGAAGACGGTATATATTTCCACAGCATGTATGTATGACCTAAAATTAACCAGGAATTTGACCTTGGTTTATTACCCAATCAGATTTTTTTCTTTAATGCTTTGTATAATGAAACTCAATTCCCCTTTTTATATTTTCTGTTGCTCTCCTTTCAGCCCAAATTCCAAGGTATTAGCACAATAGAATTCCATTAAAATTCTATGTCACATACTCTACTTTAAATATATGTGATATGGAAAATACGTTCGTTCTCAAATCGAATACAAAATTGTTCACGTAAGTAGGTGAAAATACCCAAATACTTTGAACCTTTGTTTAAAACACTAAAACCAATGCTGGGAGTTAGGCGTATTATTAAAACTTAATTATTTATACAACATAGATCGAGTTAGATGAGTTCGTATTTCAAGTGATTCAAAAGAACACCAACGGCGCATCAAAAATTGCATCATTATTACAAAATAAATATAAAGCATAAGATACAATATATTTTATTGATTTTTAAATAGGAGCTAGAAATAAAGAGAATATTGAAAAAGTGAAGGTGTGACCTTTTTCAAAATTTAAGATTTTTTTTTTGAATTCACTGTAACGTGAATTTAAATAGGGTATTGGGGAACAGATTGTATGTGTATTATGAATGAACAAATGACATATGTAATCACAATTTTAAGCAAATATGGAAAGCTGGAACCTTTATTCTAACCTATAGGTTGAAGCTAATTCGTGAGGATTGTTTTAAAGGTTTGTCTTTAAGTGTTTTCAGCTTTGGCTGCAGATTAATTATAATTACTGGTTTTATTGTTAATTTATTTGTGAAATATAAAAGACAGAATTAAATATGTTCTGAGATTTCCTCTATTGAAACTACTTGTCTATGTCTGCCTTTCCTGTGCTGAGATTTCCGACTTTCATAAACTATCTAATAGTGAAAGTATACATAATAATCCACATTAAAATAGATTACACTGCACCCCAACATTCAATTATTTCATAGAGGCGAGCTGAACACAGCTTTAGATTGAAATAATAGTCGAAGAACATCAGTCTATAAAGGACTGACTAGTTGAAGCATTTATATTGGTGAATCGTGGAATTAGCAAGGCTGCCTTAGTTCGTCAATAGCTGAGGCTCTTTGACTGCGCTCCAGACTCATGTTTATTGGATAGTGCAGTTGCCATAGTCATTAACGTTTGTTTTAATTTTTGTTCGGCCATTTTATATTACTAAATGCAGTATTTTGTTGTATCAAAAGAAGTTATTTACGGTTCGAATTTGCTAGCAAAATCAGCTCACGTACTTGTAAGATATCCTAGTGAAAATATTTCTGTTCATGGTGTTTTTATAAAAACTAGTAAGCGGTTTCCGACAGACAGTTTGTGTTGATCACAAACGCAAGTGTAAAGATTTTACCGAAGAAACATTGAATGACTTTGGTTATCGTTTATGAAATTTTCTCCTAAATCATTTTGAGCCTTTCGTGGCAAATAGAATCAAACAACAAGACAATTAAAATAATGACATAAAACTTCTAGGTGCGAGAACTAGATCACGTTGATTGTGTAACAAGAGCTAGTTTAGCAAGTGACTTGAAATAGCTACATCTCCTATACGATTGTATAAAGTTTTGAATGTTCCGGCTGTATTATTCTGATAATAAGTAAATTATAAATAAGATGCAATGCTTATGTAGAATTTATCTATAATCAACATTTTATGGAATGAGGCGTGGTCCGCCTCAGAGGCTTTGTCAACTCTACGATTTGGAAGCTCTGGAATTAGGAGTTTGATGACAAAGAAATAATAAACCGTGCTTATTTGAGAAAGCAGTTAATGCTGATAAATATGATACAATCACTTTTCGTCTCTTTTTTTATAACTGATCGAAATAGGAATGCAACTATGCCTAATTTCAACGGAATTCTGCCGCAGCAATTACAGTCAATGTTTCCCCGCAAGCACTTCCTGAGCATTTGGTGAGAGATATGTACAATCATTTAGGTCTCTTGATCGTCTGTCTCACACCATGTGTCTATTGCCTCTGAAGTACAACCCGTACGAGATCGAATCTACACACCATGCAGAATTTCAAATACATAGCTTGAAGTCAGTGTCTCTATATCTTGAATGGAACAGCAACTAGAGAGCAATAATTTCACGATAAAGTGCGAGCAACAAAGCGACAACGGTAGCAAAACTGAGGCCGTACAGGTTTGCTACGGTTCAAGAGTTACAGAAATCAGATGTGGAAAACTGGTTATCATTGCACATGTTTTGTTGCTATCTGTTTTTAAAGTTTTACCTGTCTCTTTACACTTGCGATTCACACATTCTAGTCATGAATTACTTCTGCACAACATAAGATTGGATTTTGGTGTGCAGTTTAGGCATGCCGAATAGTGGGTCCCTTTGTTTTCGTCCAATTACTCCGTATCCAAGTAATACAAAATCAGTTTTGAGGAATTTGTTGAGCAGCTGGATGATGTTGAATGTGTTCAAGTCCATTTTCAACAAGATGGTGCGATTTGCCATGTTTATTGTTTATCAGACACTTCTATGATCATACGCTGATGACCTGGGATGTTAAAGAGCATTCATAAATAAACCAATTTCTATGATTACCCACTCATAGCAACCCGAATTGTTCTATTTAGCATCACTACATCACTATATTATTTCCTATAAAACTATGTTAAAATGGAGTTTATTGCAATTGACTATGGCCGTTCATGATGTGAACAACATTATAATCAAAACCAACAATACGGACCAGAGCTTACTACATTAAACTTCCAGGAACATGGAACGATGGGCACTTGTTCATAAAGACTCTTTTCATTAAATATTTTGAGGATAACAACTTATCGCAGAGAAATTTTATGTTAAAGCAGTCGCATGATTGTAGTTGCAATGAAACA